>JAKCPI010006000.1:0-47459 GCA_023213315.1 Euborellia annulipes
GGAGGGCGCCTCGCATTATTTTTGCCTAGCGTCGAGGTGAAATCAAAAAAATGCGCCTCGCTTTTCTGATTTATATAAAAGCGAGGAAATATTTTCACTTAAATAAAACCCCTACAGAATTTTATTTGTTTCATATATCCTCGCTTTTATATAAATCAGAAAAGCGAGGCGCATTTTTTTGATTTCACCTCGACGCTAGGCAAAAATAATGCGAGGCGCCCCTTTTTGCATCTCCGATGTTTTTGGCTGAGATTTCACTTCTTTTTGTGAAATATTACATGAAAATATTATTTATTAATTTTTGTTTATTAAATATTAAGTTATCCCATGAATAGATCTTTTAATATGCATTCCAAACAGTAAAAATTAAATACATCGTTTGGTATCCATTCGAAACGATAAACATAGGATTTTACCAAATTTTAGAAATTTTAGGTTTTTTATTTTTGTTATGTTGGTAGATTGTAAATACTTCGTTTGGTATTCATTCGAAACGATAAACATAGGATTTCACCAAATTTTATAAAATTTTAGGTTTTTTATTTTTGTTATGTTGGTAGAATGTAAATACATCGTTTGGTATCCATTCGAAACGATAAACATAGGATTTCACCAAATTTTATAAAATTTTAGGTTTTTTATTTTTGTTATGTTGGTAGAATGTAAATACATCGTTTGGTATCCATTCGAAACGATAAACATAGGATTTCACCAAATTTTATAAAATTTTACGTTTTTTATTTTTGTTATGTTGGTAGAATGTAAATACATCGTTTGGTATCCATTCGAAACGATAAACATAGGATTTCACCAAATTTTATAAAATTTTAGGTTTTTTATTTTTGTTATGTTGGTAGAATGTAAATACATCGTTTGGTATCCATTCGAAACGATAAACATAGGATTTCACCAAATTTTATAAAATTTTAGGTTTTTTGTTTTTGTTATGTTGGTAGATTGTAAATACTTCGTTTGGTATTCATTCGAAACGATAAACATAGGATTTCACCAAATTTTATAAAATTTTACGTTTTTTATTTTTGTTATGTTGGTAGAATGTAAATACATCGTTTGGTATCCATTCGAAGCGATAAACATAGGATTTCACCAAATTTTATAAAATTTTAGGTTTTTTATTTTTGTTATGTTGGTAGATTGTAAATACTTCGTTTGGTATTCATTCGAAACGATAAACATAGGATTTCACCAAATTTTATAAAATTTTAGGTTTTTTGTTTTCGTTATGTTGGTAGATTGTAAATACTTCGTTTGGTATTCATTCGAAACGATAAACATAGGATTTCACCAAATTTTATAAAATTTTAGGTTTTTTATTTTTGTTATGTTGGTAGAATGTAAATACATCGTTTGGTATCCATTCGAAGCGATAAACATAGGATTTCACCAAATTTTATAAAATTTTAGGTTTTTTATTTTTGTTATGTTGGTAGATTGTAAATACTTCGTTTGGTATTCATTCGAAACGATAAACATAGGATTTCACCAAATTTTATAAAATTTTAGGTTTTTTATTTTTGTTATGTTGGTAGATTGTAAATACATCGTTTGGTATTCTCGAAACGATAAACATAGGATTTCACCAAATTTTATAAAATTTTAGGTTTTTTATTTTTGTTATGTTGGTAGCACTCCTTCTTATCACGTTAATCTATTTATATCTGAATGGATCTATCCTAAAAAATTTTTGTTCCATTAGGGATGAAAATTACTAATAATAATATATATGTTCCTAGATGACGTCATCAGGGAGCAAAATAGTTAGAATTGTCTTTTCGCCATGTTAAAGATAGGACAAATTTGAAATTTTGAATACCTCTCAAAAAGTCACTTTTGATCCAAAATGAAATTTTATATCAAAGGTATCGGGTTTTTGATAGTATCTATTTGTATTTTAAATTTCATCCTAATCGGTCCAGCAGGGAAACCTGTAGCTTTGTCTAAAAATTTGAAAATTGAAGAAAAGAATGAAAAAAAAAAAAAAAAGAAAAAAAAGAAAAAAAAAAAGAAAAAAAAAAAAAAAAAAGGAAAAATAAGAGACTAACTTTTGACCTTCCGAAATCGGCAAAATCTCAACTTTGAGCCTCTGCCATTCTTTTGGGGACTGGAATTTTTTTTTGAATTCGTGCTCAAAATAATCCTTATTTATTCTAGTTTAATATAAAAAAAATTTGGCTCCGATATCTTAAAACCTTTTTGAGATATTCGCCCAGAAAGAGAAAAGTTTCTCAAAAAAATTTTTTCACGTCCCTATCTTTTATTAAGGATTTAAAATCATTCTTGATAATATAGTCTAGGGACGACTCGTCCATCTAAATGCAATGGGCCATTGACATCTATTGCAATATCAACTAAATGGTAGTATTAAGAGTTTCTTTTTTGTTATTAAGAGTTTCTTTGCTTTCCTTTGCTTTTCACATGCTCGGCGACGAGTCGCTCCCGCGACTCTTGATATAAATATTTTCCCATACTTATAAATTTTACATCTGAATTCATATGTTCCGTACTGTCGGGAACTAAATATATTTCGACACGAAAAATCTGGTGTGACAAGCACAGTACACAACTTTCGATTACCGAAGGTAAGAGAAAGTTGTGTGCTGTGCGCCAGTCACACCAGATTTTTGAGTTTTCGTTGACGAAAACAATTACCACAGACATACACACACCCAGACACACACACACACACACAGACATCATTCCAAAAACTACTTAAATGTATTCTGGGGATCTCAAAACGAATTTTGACAGCCTCCGTTCAATTTTTTTAGGATTACATAAACTTTACCTACTCAATCTACGGTTGGTGGGCAAAGTTAAAAAATTGTTGCCAACTACGATAAATTACAACGTTTCTGTGTGCACAAATGTTTGTGCAGCCGTCATCAGATAATGCATAGGACTTGTAAAACTTACTAAGGGATGGGCTACAATTTATGACAAAATGTCTTTTATTTTTATTTTATTTTTTTTAAACATTCACACTTTTTTCTCATTCAAACTCACATTCACACAGTCTTTTCGGCAACTGAGGCCATTTAAGACTTTTAATGATACTCAGTATGTTTAATATATCTATTGGGGTCCAGGCATTTTTATTTAATTATTATTGAAATAAAATGTATGAAAGCTTATTCTGTTATATTCAGGTGGCGATGAACAAAGAATAAAAACAATGAGTTTTTTTTATGTAAGATTTATTGGCTGGCGTAGTAGCTACAGTTTGTTAATTAAAAAATTTTATTTAAGTCATTTGGTATCCAAATGCCTTAAATAAAATTTAACGTTCGGTATAGAAGGTAGGCACGCTACCAACTACTCCAAGCCCCGTTGGCTCAATGTCTTTTATTTAATAATTGAGAAAGACTACATCAATTGAGCTTCCACTCAATTAGAATAAAAATTTTGTTTTATTTTTGAACTCTTAATGCCATTTTAAGAAAGAAACTACTTTAATCTTTTATAAGTTCGAGGTTCATTTGGGGTTTTACCACTTCACTCAGAAAACGCAGTGAAAAGTTTTTTGTTTTCTAATAGAAACATTTATCTTCACTATCCATATAAAAACAAATTTCATGGTTAAAATAGAATTGAAAAAAATAACAAGAGAATTCGATTATTTTTAGAAAATGGCTGAAATGTAAATGCAAAAGAGAAAGAGTAGAGCACGATATCATTTACCCTCTCGTTCCCTTCAATTACCCAATTAAAAGGCAGTCGAGGGCAGGGGATGGATATTTGTGGCTATAGGGTTTAAGGAGCAAAAAGCTAGCAGCTTAACATGTATAGTCCATTAATCACCAGGATCGATGGGTCCTTGTTGCTTGTTAAATCAAATCGGCAATATTATCGCACACTTGCCTCCGCCTCTCCCTTCTCAACTATTCCCTTCATCTTGGGAACATCCCGGGGGTTCCCTGCAGCCAATTGTTCACTTTGTCCCTTATCCCGAGGGAGAAATTCCCCTCGGAACCCTCAACTCATCATCAAGCTATTTAGTATTTATTCCAGGAGATTCATTAGAACAATCATGGCACATTATCATTTCATCTTTCAAATAGAAACAAAAAATAAAGTAAAAAAAAAAAATAATAATAATAAAACATTTCCTAGGCATTTTGAAATTTTTCTAATATAATAAAATTATTATAATTAACTGTTTTGATTTAAATAACTTTAGATTGGTAGCTATAATATAAGTAAATTTTTATCGTTTATGAGTGAAAACTAACATCTGATATGTACTACTCCTCGAAAAGATTCGATCAAAAATTAAACACTAGAAAATAAAAGGCCGAGCAGCTATGTTTATTTCTTTATTTAAGAACCCACAGCGACGTTTCGGTCGACTATGCGACCATCTTCATGGCTACAATGGAGTTTATAAAAACATAACATCAAGAGGTTGTATAAACAAAATAAAATTTCAAGACTTAAAAATAAATTATCATTACCTAGAGTTCAGTCAACAGAAAAACCTCTTAAGTTCTTTGACAGACATTTCATAAAATACATTACGATCTATCATATTTATAATTTATTTTAATGTCTTGAAATTTTATTTTGTTTATACAACCCCTTGATGTTATGTTTTTATAAACTCAATTGTAGATGGTCGCATAGTCGACCGAAACTTCACTGTGGGTTCTTAAATAAAGAAATAAACATAGCTGCTCGACCTTTTATTTTCGACTACATACTGATTCAGCTATTCGCCTCGCTAACATAAAAAATTAAACATTTTTCTTTTTTCTAATAGACTCTCACGAGGCATTAAACGGGGTCTAAATAGCTTTTGATGTCGAAAAACTCGACTTTTTACTTTCTCTTACCTCTATATATGTTAATATATATAGAGAGAGAAAGTATTGGATTCATGCCAAAATTCGATGTCGGGATTTTGATGGATATACCCTATTTGAGGTCCCCTGAGTCCAAAAAAGTGGATTCCGCGACATGGTCTGTCTGTCTGTGTGTCTGTGAACAAAATATCTCAAGAACGAAAAGAGCTAGGAGGTTGAAATTTTATATTTAAGGCACCTCCCTGGGACGTGACACGAAGCTTTTGAACAAAAACGGTCAAAGAGTACTAGTACTTTACTGATGTAATTTTTCAGTTTTTTTCGATTTTCTCAAAATGCACTTCAACGATTTTTATTAAAATTCAAAAAATCAATTCTTTTCTAGATGCTCTTTAAAATGTATATTCTCATTTTGCTATTGAAATCTTCCGAAGACCACTTTACTCCTGTACTCTATAGAAAAGATAGGAGAAATTGTTGCCATGGTAACAAAATATTTCCAATATTTTAAATTTTACATCTTGAAAATCGAATATACCGTCGTACTGTCGGAAACTAAATATAGGTCGACACAAAAAATCTGGTGTCACAAGCACAGAACACACCGAAGGTGAGAGAAAGTTGTGTGATGTGCGACAGTCATACTCATATTTTTAGAGACTTTTTTTGTCAGAAACAGACTTTTTACCGACTATTTGCCTAAAAAAAATAGACTTTAAAGGCGACTTTTTCCGAAAATGAAAGATTTTTTTCAGCTCCCTACTTATTATACATATAGTTGATATAAATTGAAAATATTTTTTACTTTTTTTTTATTAATACCCGTTTTATTATTATTATTTTTTTAAATAGGTACGTGATTGCACAAAGCAAGCTAACATTATCACATTATCGCGCAACCGAAATTAAAAGCCACCCCTCGCAGTGGTTCGTCCCTTTGGCAAATGTTGCTCCCAACGGCCAACACCCTTAGGGAAAATAAATTAATTATGAACTTTTATTAAGCTGCAAATCGATTGTGTTCGATACGCGATTAGAGATTGAATAAGCTTTTATTTGGCAGAAAGTGTAAAATAACTATAGAAGTTGAATAAACATTTTTTTTTTTTTTTTTTTTTTTGAATAACCATGATTGATTTTAAATTGTAATTGTAATGTGGTTCAGACACGATCTTTGCTCCCTTCAATATAAAAAGCTAAATCAATATGAAATTTCGATTTAAAATAAATATGAGATTATGATAAGATCATTTTTTTCTAAGTTCCAATAATACAATCAATAAAGAAATAAAAAGCCATTTTAAATAAATTTTTTTTTGAGAAAAAAATCTATTAATTTGCTTAAAGGATTTAAATTCGTGGAGTTAGGCAGGGCTATTTTAAAGAAGGAAAGATTTTTCAATAAAAGATATCTACAAATAAATTAAAATTTTTTCATTTTATAAAATAAACAATAAGAAGTTATTTTCGAGGAAATTTCCGTCCATCTGTTTTGAGTGGATGCGAAAGTGTGAGGACCAGTCCCTGAGGAGAGTTTCATTGGGAAAATTGTGGTGAAATAGTACAAGACATAGAGAGAGAGATAAAGGGGAGGGTAGCGGAGAGCCCTGAGGCAGACAACAGCCCAAGGGTTGAAGGACAAGGACCGCCCTTGGTCAATAGAAACAGAGAAAATCGTTCACTGTAATTGTGATCCACTCAATGATTGAAGTTATTCTTTTTTTGTGGTTGGTTTGATGAACCTCCTTTGATCTAGAGATCCTGATACGATTTCCTTCAGGGAAGAAGAGTTTTCTTTTGTTGAATTAAGGGTTGAAAATTTTCTAAGAGCTGATTTCAGATTGAGATTGAAAAAAAAAAGAAAAAGCGAAAGCAATTGAAAAGAATTCTGTTTCAGACAATTGTAGGTAATTTTTATCTAATTATTACCATATTATTTATTATAATATTTTCAGATTAAAATTATCTATATATATATAATTCTCTAATGTCTGTCTGTCAGTCTCCAGGGGGGGGGACCCAACTTAAATATAAAATTTCAACCTCCTAGCTCTTTTCATTCTTGAAATATTTTGTTCACAGACAGACAGATAGACCATGTTGCAAAAAATACTTTTTTGGATTCAGGGGACCTCAAAAAGTGTATATCCATAAAAATCTCGACAACGAATTTTTGACATGAATTAACATATATAGAGGTAAGAGAAAGTAAAAATGAATAAAGGAATCGCAATAGTGTATTTCGGCTTTTGATCATGTTTAATGCCAATTAAATACAATTCAACTTAATGCCTGTGAACCCCTACTCTACATGAATGGATTTTACAAAATTTTATATGAAATTATATTACCATATAGGTCCTATCCTTCAACTTATGATAGAGGCTCGTCTAAGCCGTTTGATTAACAGTACCAGTTTTTTTATTTTTCATTTTTTCATATACTAAAAGATGATAAATCTAAGTAAGTTTAAATATTGGAATTTCATTCAAATCTGTTCAAACAAACAAAACAATTTTTCGCAAACTGACTGATAATAATTGAATTGACTTTGAACAGCGATTGGTTCTGGTTATTTTAGAGATATTTTTTTTTTTTTTAATATTCTAATTTATTTAAATGATTGAAATTATAAACGAAAAATGTTTAAAAAAAAATTCAACTATTCATTTAAATTTAGTAAATTTGGTAAAATACACCGCCTTGAAAAGGAAGCCGTAACAGTAACATGGAAACTACTTTGACTCTCCCTGAAATGGGCATCATTAATGATTTAAAGGTTCAAGGCCTAAGTCCAAACATTCCTCTTGAATCGACATTAGATGACTCCAAAAGTCAACAAACTCGGCTTGGATTACACATTTAATTGCTGTGTGCATAGATCCCTCGAGACCATCTACCCTCGTCTCTCTGGGCCCTGGGAAATCACACATTTCCATATAAAGCTAGAGATGAATAAATTTCATTCGCAAACATTTTCTTTATTAAGATATAATTAGAAACCATATTTAATTATTTTTTACCACCGCACAAAAAAAAAAAATCTAAAATATATAGCAATAGTGCCGGCTTAGATAGTCCTAATCATTGATAAATTTCAGATTAATTGGTCCAGAGCTTCTCTGAACGCAGCTGTTAATTTTAAGAAAGATTTAACATCTGCGTGGATGCTTTAAAGGAGATCTGGAGTATTTAATCGAATTATATATTAGCGAGTTGATATTTTGGTTACCTATCTTCCAGCAAGCAAATACCAACTAATTTCATACAGAAGTCATTACATTTAATGACATTCAAAATAAATATATACTTTTATACTTATAACATTATTGTTGTATCAAAATCAATCAGATCATTTCAAGTTTATCTTATAGCGAAAAGTTAAATATAAATATAAGTTTCAAATTCAAAGAGGGTAGTAGTAAAACTGTGTACACGAACTATTTTTATTTTCTCTTACCTCTATATATATTAATATATGTTAATATATATAGAGAGAAAGTATTGGATTCATGTCAAAAATTCGATGTCGAGATTTTGATGGATCTTCATGTTTTGAAGTCCCCTAAATTCAAAAAAGTGGTTTTCGAGACATGGTCTGTCTGTGAACAAAATATCTCATGAACGAAAAGGGCTAGGAGGTTGAAATTTTATATTTAAGTTAGGCACCCCCCTGGGACGTGACACGAATCTTTTGAACAAAATCGACCAAAGTGTACTAGTACTTTACTGATGCACTTTTTCAGTTTTTTTCGATTTTCTCAAAATTCGCTCCAACGATTTTTTTTTTTTAATTCAAAAATCAATAATTTTTTAGATTCTCTTTAAAATGTATATTCTCATTTTGTTATTGAAATCTTCTGAAGACCACTTTACTCTTGTAATCCATAGAAAAGATTGGGGAAATGGTTGCAATGGTAACAAAATATAAATATTTTCACATATAAATTTTACATCTTGAAAATCGAATGTAGCCCGGGAGCCGTGGCTCAGTGAGAAGACATTAGCTTCTCGCACCGGAGTCCCGGGTTCGCTTCCCATCCCAAGCGAGAAAAATTTATTTCATTTGATTTGACTACAAATCATTTGAAATAAATAGGGATGGGGTCTAAATGGCCTTAGATGCCGAGAAAGACCTTAAAAAAAAAAAAAAAAAAAAAAAAAAATCGAATGTACCATACTGTCGGAAACTAAATACATGTCGACACAAAAAATCTGGCGTGACAAGCACAGTACACAACTTTTGATTACCGAAGGTAAGAGAAAGTTGTGTGCTGTGCGCCAGTCGCACTAGATTTTTTACTTTTATTCTTAAATTAAATTCAATAATCAACAACATACACCTTAATAGCCATAAATAAAGCTATTCATGCCAAGATGTCAGAATCTATAATCAGACACGTATCAAATTAAATCTTTCGACAGAAGTTGTTTAATACTTTGCTGTAACAATCAGTTGCATTTCAACTTTTATTTGGGAGAGTAGGGAGGGGGGAAACATTTTTCTTGAATCTCCCAAAAAATACATTAATTAAAAATTTCTATGTTATAACAAACTAAAAAGTCTATTTAGCGTTTTTTTTAATCAAAAAGAAATCGGAAGTCTTGAGGGGAGTGGGGGAAAATGATCAGCTATCCCTGGACCATACCTCCCCCTCCCACCTCCACCCGCAAAGACGTTAACAATTGATATGATGATCAAACAATAATCGGAAATGAACTTAATTTTTTTCTCGTTTAAGGCCCTTTAGACCATATCTATATTTATTTTAATTGATTTGGAGCCAAATTACTTTAAGGTGCGCGTCTCAAAAAGCCGTTAGAAGACCATTCACTACCGAGTTACTCGAGCCGGCAAGAGATGGCGTTAGTTTTCCCCAAAGGAATATAAGGGATTTATTCCATTTCATTTTAAAGATTCCAGCTAATTAATTAAGGGTAAAAAATTAATTATTTTTTAACACAAAGATATTTAATTTAATTATCTATAAGATATAGAGCGAATTTAAAAAAAAAATATCTTTTCTTTAATGCGATTAATCTAAAAAAAAAATTATTTTTTCGAAAATCAAAAAAGGGCTTCTAGAAGTTGTAGATATTTTAAATAGCTTTAATTAAAAAAATTTTTGAGGTCGATAGCTTCAAAATTGTGGTCGCTGGAATCTCCCAAAATTAGCACCCCGAGACGCGCACCTTAAATATTAATAAATTTTTGTCGTTTGGGACGAGACGCAAAGCTCTGATATATAAACTGTCTGATTTATAAACTAACTGATGTATAAACTGCCTTACCAAAATTGAGCCTTGAAATATTTTGATTCTAATGGCACAATGAACACCCAAAAACAGACAGATATGGGTGTGCAGAGTGTGCACTCGGCATTAAATAATTCCAAGGCTTAATTCTGATTTGATTGCAAATAATTATTTATATCTTTTAATCTCATCTATGCAAAATAGAATAATATTAAAAGAATTACTCTCATCTACATAGATCTCTAGTCAGTGAATGAATTCAAAATAACACATGGTATTTATACTGTACTTGGTAAAAATATATTTAATTTAGATCAATCTGCCAAAAGCAACAGGACTATATTTCTCTCAGATTTAGATTAGAAATATTTATTATAGACATTAGATAAAAGATTTGTGATTTCGACTACTTAACATACGAGTTAACTATTTGGCTATTATTAGAGAGCATAAATAATGTCATGATAACAATTAATTGGCGATATCTAATAGCCCGCCAATGTATAAAATGTTTAACAAGTTCAATCAGAATTTTTGTTTACTCATGTACTATAAATGTGAAATGATATTTCTGAGGAGATAGGCGAAATGAAAAATGACCGACATTCAAGTGGGGTTGTAAATTGTGGAATTTGAGTCTGGTTTGTTATCTTTGCCTGCACCTGAAACACGCGAACTTTGCGCTTACAGACTCCTCTTTACAATTAATCACCAGTACAATGCATTTATTATTTATCAAAAATAAGAACAACAATTCGCTAATGAGATAAAAAGTGTTAATTAAATTTTTTTTACTAAAAAAAGAAAATACGCCTAATTAATTTTAGAATGAAGTGAGAAAAAATATCCAGATAATAATAATTATAAAGAATTTTGAAAGACAATATTTTTAGATCTCTCATTAATTTAACAGCCAAGAAATTGAAAATGAATAAAAAATTATACCATAACAATCCTCACGGGTGACTTTTTAGGCCTTGCATAAACTTTTTAAAATTCAGCAATATTGATAGTGGCACAATCCAAAACCGTTCCAGTTAATAATCGGAATCAAAAATAAATTAATTGTATGGATTTGGATTTGACCTTCAATAAAAAAAAGAAATTTAAATCGAAAATTTATTTAAAAAAAAATCCAATTAAACTTCGTTATAAATTAAATTTATACGTTGTGGCTTCATATACCGATTAAAGAAAAAAAAAGTCCTAGGATATAAAATCAACAGGTGATTCTAAATTTATTCAAAACTAATAAGATGAAGTTTTCCATTCTATAAAATTAGTTTTGACATTTCTAATTTTATAAGAAACATTTATTTTTATTGAAAATTATTTTACGAAGCAGAAAAAAAGTTGTTACGATGAAATTCAATTAAAAAAAAAGATAACCACAAAGGAATTTTATTAATAAAATAGAAAAATGGAATTCAATGAACGAACAAGAAAGTGAAGCTCTATCATAAGTATTAAGAATGACCCAGGCCTACGGCATTCATATATCCAAACCTGACTAGATAAAAATACGAGACAAATTAATGGTAAAATGATTAAATTTCCCTAAATGTCAGTTTTATAAATACAACTGTTATTTATTAATAAAATAAGATAATTTTAAAAGTATAATTAAATTGCGGAGCCTCTTTAGATTCCAGAAAAAAACAGAGAAGGAAGTTAACTTGATTTTCAGTTTAACTTTGGTTTATTTGTGAAAATTAAAACGTTTCGGCCACTCTTTCTGTGGCCTTTTTCATGTACAATTCAGTTAACAATACAAAGGTTGTGGCATCTGTGACAATCTCATTTCAATTGAATGAATCTCAATTTCTTCAATTCAATCTCATTTGAATTGAATAAATTAAAATGAGATTGTCATAGATGTAACAACCTTTGTAATCTTAACTGAATTGTAGATGAAGAAGGACAGCAAATGGCTTAAATAAGAATGCCTGGACCCCATATATGTATATTAAATCAATAACGGTTATCGTAAATGCCTTATATGGCCTGAGTTGCCGAAAAGACAGTGTGAATGTGTGTATGAGTGTGAGTGTGAATGAGAAAAATGTGTGAATGTTTAAAAAAAAAAAAAAAAGAAGGCCACAAAATGAGTGGCCGAAACGTTGTAATTTTTACAAATAAATCACAGTTAAACCCAAAAGCCTAAGCTCCAAAAATAGACAAATATTTATATTTAGGGCAACCAAACTCCTATTCTATGAAGTACAAGAGTAAAGTGTGCTTCAAACAATTTTTAGGACAAAATGAGAATATACGACCTATTTCGACAAAATAAAAAAAAAAAAAAAAACTGAAAAAGTACATCAGTAAAGTACTAGTAAATTTATTTAAAATTTGTTATCACAGACAGACAGACAGACAGCCCATTCTGTAAGACTTACTTTTTGACTGAGGGGGCTTCAAAACGTGTATATTTTCAACAAAAGCTATACATCAAATTTTTGATATGTAGGCCTATACAATACTTTCTATCTATTTGTATATAACATATATACGTAAGAAAAAGTAAAACCAGACACTATAGGCTTATTAATAAATAAATATTTAATGAATATAATTTTTTCCATAAAACTGCCGATATACTACTTCTTAAAGATTTGTCTTTAGTTTGAAATAATATCGCTGATTATTTAATAAATAAATAGTTCATTTTTTCGGTAATAAAAACAAAATAGTAGAAGTTAAAATTTTGCTGGGACAGATCGTTGAGGTAATGGATATGGAGAAATTAAATTATTTTAATTGTGGAAAGCAACTCGCTGGTGTATATTTTCTCCATATCCATTATAAAAACAAAATATTAATCAAGACGTAAAGAGAGAGATATACAGGAAGGAGTGTGTGGCATGTGAGTCCCAGTCTGGCCATCAGCCATATCAAAATGTTTAAAATCAATATGTCGAAGATAAAAAAAAGCTCTAGATTATCTTTCAAAGTTTATGATGATTATTTAATTAAAAATACTTAATCTTGTATTGTTAAGGTTGTTATTTTAAAACGAGATCTGTTTACGAATGGTTTGATGGACAGGCATTCTCTTTTTATACGGGCGTTCTCTGTTATTTATCGAGGAAGATATCGCGCGTCACGCCAAAGGACTGGCTCTCGCCAGGTTGTCTTCATTCTATGATTATACAGAGAACGTCATGCATGGCCTCGTATATCTTGCAACGGCGTCTATCAGCTTTCTTTATCATTTAATTGCCACCATCATTTGAATATTATCATACAGTCATACGAGCGGCTCACAATCATCGTAAATCAACTGGCGATCATAAAATAAATTTAATATTCCCTATCTAATATTAAATACTTATAAAATCTCTAGAAATGATATAATAATATACCTTAATTTATGTTTATATGTCGTAAACACTGGATGAATTAATGTTCTAAGACACATGGGACTATTAAAAACTATTTTACTTCGGGGAGGTTTAAACTATGAGCCCTAAGCCGAGTTTACACTGGTAAAGGGGGAGGCCCTGTTACAAGTAGCCTATCTGAAAATTTAATATTTGATTCTGTATTCGAACTTTAAAGTGTTTGTTTGAAGCTGATTTAAAAAAATATTGCCGCACGCGCCTGGTGACATTTCCCCTAGGGCGACTGGTGCATTGGTTGCCGCCGCGCCAGGCGTAGGCCTTAATAAGGTTCATATCCCTTTTTTCTAATTGTTCTTTTTAGGCCCTTGTTAGGGAATATAGACAAAACAAGGTCGGATAAATTTTTGAGAATTTTATACAAAATGAGGATGATTTGGTCGGCTATTTCTAAGATAGTAGAGGGTGTTTTTTTTTTTTCTTTTATCATTTTCACAATTCGCACTGAGGATTCGAGTAAGAGAAAGTCGAGATCGAAAGAAGTAACAAGCAGTCCGTATCACGATGAGACATTTGTTTTAAACGGCCATAGCACGGGCAAATCGTGGTCGCCATCCACGAACTCACAAGATGTGAGCCCCTAAGTGAAAGACACTAACTCCCCTATGGTGGAATATCGAAACATCGAAGCTCATACCACTAAATAAATAATTGTTAAACGCTCTATTAAAAGATAATAACGAATACTTAAAACATGAAGATCTATATATATAATAGCGGCCGTGTAAACCCGTGCCCTGTGGCTTATTGGCATTTGGAGTAGTGTCCTTGATTCATACATTCTATAAATAAAATATAATGAGGGATAGAGCTCTTTAATAATATCTATGGGAGCGTTTTGGTTGTTAATATCATAGCAAGTACAGTAATACAGTATAAATTCTATTCTTTTTGGAAAGTTTTTTAGCCCACTAACTATTGATAATATATAAAATTAAACCAAATAAAAATTGTTAGGTTCGAGAAAAACTCGAGAGTGAAATTTAACTTTTTATATATCAAAGATTTTATTTTAATATTGATATATAAAAAAGGCTTTTAATAAAAAGAAATGAAGTTGAAAAAAATAATAAGAACGTCACAAAAATATTAAAACTTTCATAATAGAAACTTTTTCAAAGAACTCTTAATAACGTTTTCTTTGCCCAAGTTTTTTTCAAAAAATAATTTATTCTTGAATAATTGTTATTGATTAAAGAAATTTAAAATTAATAGTCAATTAGACATACAGCAGACCATGTCGGGAAAACCACTTTTTTGGATTCAGGGGACCTCAAAACGTGAAGATCCATCAAATTCTCGATATCGAATTTTTGACATGAATCCAATACTTTCTCTATATATATGTATTAATATACATTAACTTAAACATATAGGTAAGTGAAAGTAAAAATTCAAAACCGAATTGAGATTAGTTCTATATAAAAAAGATGCGGTAACTCAGCCCAGTAAAATTCTAAGTGGACTAATCATATCTTACTTTTCTACCTAATGACAAAAATCCCTACAAAATTCTGCAAAGGATTCGATGAATTCCTAAGTTACCCAGTGTTATTATTATCTGTTTATGAGAGTTTCGAAATCTTCAAAAATTAATTCCGCCCCAGTAATAAGAAATTTTAGAATGTGATTAAAATGTTTCTATCCTAGTATACTATTTACTAAATATAGAATATAAATTTTAAGTCAAACGGAATGTACTTATTTTTTTAGTAAAAGTATTAAAAAACATTAATATCTTTGTGCATTATAGGGGATGGGGCATTAACCCCCCCCTGATTAATGCCTTCATACTTCCCTCTCCCCCTTTGAGGAAATGCGAGCCTTCACCTCGAAATTACTCTCGAAATAATTTGAATACATTTATAAATAATTATTTTAATTTTAATTTTATTTTGAAATTATTTTATTTTTATTTTCAACCCTTAATTCACCCCTGTGTAAAAGTATATTAAGGAAATTTGATTAACAAAAATATAGGCCTTATAGAAAGAATATAATGGTAAATAATGGTGACTTAAGAAAAGATTTTTAAAAGCCCTCGGGCTTGGTGTAGTTGGTAGCGTGCCTTCCTTCTTTGCCGAATGTCGCGGGTTCGGACCCCAGGCAGTCCGAAATGGATACCAAATGGCATAAATAGAAATCCTGGACCCCAATATGTATATTATTCATTAATAACGGGTATCGTATAAAGTCTTATATGGTCTGAGTTGCCGAAAAGACTGTGAATGTGTGTGAGTGTTGAGTGAGAACGAGAAAAAAGTGAGTGTTTAAAAATAATAATAAATAAATAAAAAAAAAATAAAAATAAATTTTTTTTTTCAATGACACACTCTCCCTCCCCCTTTCAACAGCTTATATTCTCCCTCTACCCTTAGTGAAATACAAAATATTTAATTTCATATTCAAAAGAATCGTTTTTCGCAGTCAAATTACTTGTTTCTATTATTTTTTTTTTCAACGATAAAATGCATAATAATTACCTTTAATAAGACACTCAAGAGGGTATGTTGGCTGACGAGGTGGTCAAGGTGGGTTACACTATATTAATTATTCACTTTGATTCACTTTAAACACAAATAAAAAAGCGAGCAGGTCAACGTCTGTCGCCAGGCCACGCACTCGACTGAACGAGAGACGTGTCTCTCTTTGTATAGGAATAAAATAGATGAACATAACAATTCCCTTTTTATTAAAAGTAAAAAAATAACTTTTGCTCTAATCTAACTATATTTTTTTTGTTTTTTTATTTAAAATTATGGCCTTGCAGAGATTGAAAATAATGTCAACAAGTGATTTAGAATATTCCAAGGCCTTTCTTAAATAATCAACCCTTCATCCCCCCTAATCAAAATAATAATCAACGCTATTTTTTGAATGTTTTCTATTTATTTGGCTTCGATTTAACTAAAAAAAATTGAAAAAACATTTTTTAATTTTTCAACCCCTAATTCAATATTTTTTTTTTAACACACACTTTTCCCCTTCTCACACTTGCACACAGTCTTTTCGGCAACTTAGGCCATATAAGACTTTTTACGATAACAAGAATCGTTAAGAATATATATGTTGGGGTTTAGACATTCTTATTTGGGCCATTTGAAATTCAATCTTAATAAATAAAATAATTAACAATGCTATCGCCTTCGCCGAGCTTCGCGTCTAGTCAGAAAAAAAATTAAAACCCTGAAAAACTTCCCTGAATCCGACTGGGTTTTACACTTAGTATTACTTTAGGCCAGTAGTTTCCAAACATTAGGTTACAACGCCTTCCTTAAAAATATTTAATCGTATGACGTCCCCTCCCCCACCCATTTAATAAAATAATACAAAAACAAAAATTTTTAATACTAAAAAATATAAATTTATATAAAAATAATTTTTTTATTTATTCATATTTATTATTTTAATTAAGAAAAACCTCCGTCCCAGAATCTTCTAAATTTTAATATTTTATTTATAAAAGAAGCAATCATTTGGAAAATTGATCTTGGTGGCCAATATTCGCGCCTCCTCTTAGACTAGTCCGCGCCTCCCTAAAGAGGCGCGCCTCACAGTTTGGAAAACGCTTTAGTGTGCGATAAATTTATTAAATTATGTTGGTTACCAATTAATTTAAAAAATAATGACGCAGTCTAAATTGACTCAGATTCCTTAATAATTTTAATTTTAAAAGAATATTTAGAAGTTAATTTTTTTGCCTGGAATGCTAACAAATCCTCGATTTCTAGCACCAGAAGCTAATTCCTCGAAGAAGCTAATTCCTCCTTCAAGTTTGATCAAATAAGTACATTACACAATGTAACAAAGAAGCAATATGTATAGGATACCGAAACAAAATTAATTTATCCATCATCAGTCACTTAATGTAATTTGTCTTTTGCTTTTCTCACCAGAAATTTATTGATCAAAACAAATATTTATTAAATTTGAAATTTAATTTAAATTTTAATAAATTGTAAGAATTTTCCGGTCTGAAAATGACTGTGTGCTCTATTAACAAATAAATATGATTTGGCAGATGGAAATGCACGTGTGTGGGTGTGAGTGGCACCCAAGGCATTAGCTGCTGTGTGTTAGGCAAACATCGGCCCCGAGAGCAAACAGACCCGAAACCCGGGTCTGGTCTCCCCTTCGGGTCAGATGATTCAGCTTTGCTGCTGCCCAGGCTCAATCACTGCCCCGTGTGTTGACACGCCCGTTTTCCACCTCAATAAATTGGATCTTTGATTTATATTTTAAATAGTTCACCAAGAAATAGATTTTTCAGAGAGAAAGAGAGAGAGAGAGAGATAGGAATTTTTTTTACCTGGTTGCCGAAGGTGGGTGTGGGGGTCGAGAGTCGCTTTGGACATGCCCGATAATGTGTTCGCAGCATAACCTGCAAACCAAATCAAACTTTAGATTCTTTTTATTTATAGAGAAAGATTCTTTTGGAGGAACAAATAACTTTTAACATCTATAAATAAAATGTAAAATTTCCTTAATATTCGAAAAAATTGCTACTAAACTAAAAACTTAAATTATGTTAACTTCCGATAGCACAAGCTCATCAGGATTAATCGATATTAAGATATAAATATGTCTTGTTAGAATGATACAAGAGTAATTTCTTGAAATAATTAGACGATTGAGCAGTATTTTAATTTGACTCAATCCTCTGTTATTTGAAATTATTGATTATTTGCAAATAAAATAGATATAAGAAATTTTTTTTTTTTTTTTAAACTTGATTAATGACTTTTTCGGCTTATTAGGCCATTTAGAACACATCTTATTTATTTAAATTGATTGATAACCATAAGAAAATTTAAAGTAAATCAAGAATCAGAATCATTTATTTATCCTTCTGTCAGAAAAAAATTTTTTTTAAGGAGATTCTTTTTGATTTATAAAAAAAAAAAATAATAATAAAAATAAATATTTTTTGTACTGTTTCTATTTAATAAGTTTATTTGACAGGAGACTAGGGTTTGGACACCGGTGGAAACCGAAACCGGTATACCGGTTTTTTGGCTAATTTTCAAAAACCGAGAAACCGAGTTTTTCCCGAAAAACCGAATTCGGTTTTTTTTTTTAATTTTTTCTTCATTAATACTTGTATTCAAATTTAGCCCGTGATCCATGGCTCAGAGAGAAGATATTACAATAGCTTCTAGTAGCTTGGGGTTTCGGGTTCGCTTCCCGTTCCAAGCGAGAAAAATTTATTTCATTTGAATTGGCTATCAATCATTTGAAATAAATAGAGATGGGGTTTAAATGGCCTTAGATGCCGAAAAAGACCTTGGACAAATAAAAAAAAAAAAATTATAGATTATTTATATTTTTTTCTCCTTTTTTCTAGTACTTAAATAATCTATAGATCTTTATAATAATAGCGGAGTGTCGGTCTATCCGTCCGTCTGTCTCGCTCTGTTTGGCCAACTTTCCGTTGGAATTTTGAAACCGAAATTTTGCAGTCTTATAGAGGACGTTATGGAGAGTCCAGGAAAAATACTCGGGTCCCGAAATTCCTACAATTTTTTGAGTTATTAATTCATAAAGTTACGATTTCTCCCATAGGAAATGTATAGAGAAATTTATGTATTTTTTGTATTCTATGAATGTAAACAAATCCTCAAGCAGGCACTGGATCAGAATAGTAGTAATAATAATTTTTTTTGGGCTCGGATCCCAGGCAGTCCGATGATTTTATTTAAGCCATTTGGAGTGGCAGGCAAGGGCGCGGTTATTAAAAAATAATTCTATAAAATTTTGCTTTGAGTATTTTTTTATTTTTTTTTCCTTGATTTACATTTGAAAAAAAAACCGGTTTAAAACCGGTTTACCGGTTTTCCGCTTTGTGAAAAACCGAAAAACCGGTTTTCAAAATTTTCCGGTTTTTTCCAAACCCTACAGGAGACCTCAAAACGTGAAGATCCATCAAAATTTTGACACCGAATTTTTGACATGAATCCAATACTTACTATATATTAACATATATAGAGGTAAGAGAAAGTAAAATAAGCTTTTAAACAAAATCGGCCAAAAAGTACTTTACTGATGTACTTTTTCAGTTTTTTTGATTTTCTCAAAATTCACTCTAACGATTTTGATTAAAATTCAAAAATCAATTATTTTTTAGATGCTCTTTTTATTTTCCCATTTTTATAAATTTTATATCTTGATTTGAATTTTAATATATCGGCGGAAACTAAATATATCTCGACACAAAAAAATCTGGTGTGACAAGCACAGAAAACAACTTTCTTTTACCAGAGGTAAGAGAAAGTTGTGTGCTGTGCGACCTGTCACCCCAGATTTTTCTTTTTATTTCTCTGCCTACAACTTTCTGTATAAATGTATAAAAAATATTATAATAAAAATTAAATTTTTCTCTATGTAGGCCTAGTCTCTAAATTATAATTTAAGCTGTCGTATATTCAGGAAAATTCTAAAGGATGTCTCTTAGATGTAATAGAAATGAAAATAAAAACTTAAGGCGGCTACACACGTAACTGCAAACTTGACAATCATGCATGCGCAAGAAATTTGTTTGTGCATGATTAAAATTCAATCCAGCATCAAGCTGCTTGCACAAATAAAATGCTTGCGCAAAATTCTCCTACAGACGCTACAGTTTGCTTGTATAAAAATATTGCACTTGCATGCTTGTCAAGTTTGCAGTTACGTGTGTAGTCGCCTTAAGTTTTTATTTTCATTGCTGTTACATTTAAGGTTAAATATCATTAAGTCTGAGATTAAATAAGAACTTTTTCATAATAATCTCGTAAGTTACAAATTTTAAAATTTCTAAGCAAACATAGGATGTAATTTTTTGGTCGAAAGAAATAGACTCACAGTGAGGTAAGCAATGTCGGAAGAGGTTAATGCAATTTTGTGTTATAATTGAGCCCCTCTATTAATATAGATCCGCTTAACTACTTCATTCCTCAACACACCATATTAAAATAATCAAAATAAATAAATGAATTAAAAAATGATAAAGTAAGGATTCAAATTTGAATAACTTGATTAAGAATAAAAATATATTAATAGAACAACTTTGTCGAGGGGAATATAAATTGAGTTGAACTCCCATTGAAATTAGTTATTCAGATATCAGCCATGAATAATCACTAGGAGAAAAGAATTATATTCAGATTATTATTTCTTTTTTATTAATGGTCCGTTAGGGCCCTTTGGGCAATCGCCCTCTTCGTTAACAAAAGTGTAATCCCACTTGGAGTATCAACACCCGGGTATAGACAAACAGGGGTAGCAGACAGCTATATTAATGGGACAACAAAATCGGTCACCAACCCACTGGTCTAAAAATATTTCAATCTAAAATATTGAATGATCGAGTAAAGTGAACAGATAATATCTAAATCGTTTTGTGTTTGAAATTTTCAAATTTACATTTGTTTAAATCGTGACGCATATGCACGAATGCCATTCAAGTCGCTGGGGTATTTTTGATTGATTTTTCATTCGTCGCTTAGTTGTTTTTTTTTTTTTGACATATAGAAATCAGGGCTTCATGATTCACTTTAATAATAGTCACAATTATTTTATATTTTGTTAAATTAAATAAATAAATAAATAATCAGAGATTTTATTTAGTACGTAGTACCGGAATAATTTTTGAAACAATTCGAGAAAAAAACTGCTTTTCTCTCATCTAGTTTTTATTATTAAATTGTGTCGAGATTCCTTTATCAGGACCTTAATGGACTATTATTTGGATTCAGCACAACTAATATCCTGCCCAGGTCGGATCCAGAGGGCTTTTTCTGGGGAGAGGGGGGCGTTAATGTGGAGTCAGTGGTCGTACATCACACAACTTTTTCTACTTTCGGTAATTTAAAGTTGCATTCTGTACTTGTTTACCAGATTTTTTGTGTCGAAATAAATTTGAACACACACCCCTACAGACCACTTTGAGGGATCGACTTTTTTGGAATCAGGGACCCTTAAAACGAGTATTTCCATCAACATCCTCGACATTGAATTTTTGACACCATCGCAATATTACATATGTAGGTAAGAGAAAGTAAAAATATATATACAAATCAAATTTTTAAGTATTAATTTTTAAAATTTTATATTAAAAATAAAAGTTTATTTTCAAAATTTTTTCTCAAATCGCTAGGGAGGGGGAGTGACGCAGAATTTGTGTGTGACGCGAAATTTGCGTTACAGGAGGGGGTAATTTCCCCCTTTATCTTGTATTCGGCCTTGCTTAAAAATAAAGAAGTGATAAATATCTTCAATTTAACAATATTCTGTTGAAGGTTGGAAGACTCTATCGAAACGTTAATAATAATGATTAGTGATAAGTGTTATTTCTTATAACAATTCAAAGATGGAAAAAATAGCATGAATAATTTGCGCTAAGTTATTCAAAATCCTCCTACTAATCAGCGCGTTAAGAGCAACGATACATTTGACTTCGTTTTTTCATAATTCATCAATTTATTTTATATCAATTGCCCTAAAACTGGAAAATCTTCAAAATAGAAATCGATTTTAATTGAATTCGACGAAATGAAGAAAATGTTTAATGAATGATGACTCAATTGAATGATTTTTAAATATACCAGTACTTTTAATTGACGATTTATTGGTGAAATTCCATTTCTCTCATCAAATTTATTCAAAATACTAAAGTTGGATTAGTACTTGTTGAACATGATGTGAATGAAATTGCAATTAAATGTTAATTTAAAACAATTGCAATGTACAGTACAAGAACCTAGGCAATTTGTTTAGTAAGTTGGATGTGGTTTGTTCAATGTGATTGTGATGTATGATAAATTCAAATTCTAATTAAATTGCCAAAATAATTTGGATGTTAGTCTGGATTTTTAGTTCTTTAAAATAAACCAATATTAGACAGACTTCGGGATCCGTGAAAAATTCTGATATACTTTTTTTTTTTTTTTTTTTTTTTTGGAATGGGTGCATAAGGTCCGAAGACCTATAATGACCAATAGTCACATGCAGCCAGGAAATAAAAACAAAAGGAGAAGCATAAAGGGGAAACTCAACTGCGGGAACTGAGAAGATGCCTGTTGAGGTTAGACTTGAAAGTCTGAAGATTGTAGGTTTTGGGGAAGATAGACGCAGGGAGCCTGTTCCAATCACGGGAGGTCATGGGGACAAAGGAAGAATGAAATTGTTTTGTTCTGTTAGTCGTGATCTGAACAGCATAGGGATGCTGGGAAGATGCCTCTCTTGTGTTCCGTGAATATGTTGCATTGGGTGGGATAATTGATTTTAATTCGGCAGAGCATTGACCATGGTAAAACCTGTAGAAGAGATAGTGCAGATATTCTTCTTCTATGATCTAGTGACTGTAGGGATGCAGTAAGGGTAGAATCACCTATCAGTCTAATTGCACGCCTCTGTATGGCTTCCAAGGAGGAGAGAGCGTCTTTCGACGCCCCTCGCCAAAGGTGGGAACAATATTCAAGACACGGCCGAATTTGGGCTTTATAGAGGATTAGGAGTTGTTGGGAGGAAAAGTAACGCTTCGTTTTGAATAGGACAGTATATTAAGGGAAACTATCAGCGAGTGTAGCGTGTAGCCATCGGTATTATTATTAAAAAAAAATAATATATAAATATATAAATTAATACGAAGGGGCTCATGACTAATCAGTTAAGCTGGGGATTATGAATCTAAATTTGCTAAACAACTCGAATTTCAAATGCCACTTGCTGTGAAAATTTTCAAACATTGCCAATGTCTCCTCCGTCTGTAATTGGAGGTAAGAAAAAAGAGATAGGAAAAAAATCCTAATGGCCTCTACAGGCGAAAAGGGGAATTTAAAGGGGCGAAAATAAAAAAAAATGTTGCCTTGTCTAGTAACGATTTTCTAATATACAAATTATTAAAAACTTATAGACTAAAATTTTGGAATTATTATAAATCTTTGAAGTTCCCGTACATATCGCTCTCCATTCATTGATCGTCTCGGTCCTTAGCTCTTCAAGAAATAAGACTACCATAAATATTTCCATGCCTTTTTTCAGCTTTTTATAATTCCGAAAACCGCAAGACTAGAAAATATCTTCTAATTTAAAATAAAAAAAATGCTTCCATTCCTATAAATATGTTAGAAACTATTTTTTGAAGACAGGTAGATGAGTTACAAATAGCTTAATTAGTATTTTATAAAAATTTCTAATTTAAAAATCTGGTGTGACTGGTCGCAGGGTTCTGTGCCACTCACACTAGTTTTTTTTGTGTCGAGATATATTTAGTTTCCGACAGTAGGTACATTTGAACTTGAAAAATTTATAATCAGAAAAATATTTGTTTATTTATATTTTGTTAGCAGTGCA
The DNA here is from genome assembly GCA_023213315.1 of Euborellia annulipes. Lineage (NCBI taxonomy): Eukaryota > Metazoa > Arthropoda > Insecta > Dermaptera > Anisolabididae > Euborellia > Euborellia annulipes. Next base: position 23,810 of record JAKCPI010006000.1, read on the forward strand.
ATCATTTCTCCTATCTTTCCTATGATGTACAAGAGTAAAGTGGTCTTCAGAAGATTTCAATGGCAAAATGAGAATATACATTTCAAAGAGCATCTAAAAAAATAATTGAATTTTGAATTTTAATCAAAATCATTGGAGCGAATTTTGAGAAAATCGAAAACAACTGAAAAAGTACTAGCACTCTTTTGACAATACTTTCTCTCTCTCTCTCTCTCTATATATATATATATATATATATATATATATATACATATAGGTAAAAGAAAGTAAAAATGGTATGAATACGGGAGAAGAAGACGACTTAATTTTAGTTTAATTAAATTTAATTAATATTATATCCTACATACCGGTATCAATATACTTATTACATTTCTTTTTCTAGTTTGATATATTGAAAATATTTTTTTTTTTTTATTTAAAATATCCTAACGCAGTCATTTGAACAGGTTAATAAAAATGTTTTATTTATGTCGTGCAAGAAAGAAAGTACATAAGTGAGAGAAAAAGCCGCCCTTTTGCCAGGCAGGAAAGGAATTCGATGTAGTCTTTCGGCCGAATGAGCAAATCAAACACGCGAACGACGTCGACGTCCAGCCAGTAACGGAGAATGGGTGGGGAGTACGTCGACGAAGACGACGACGACGACGGACGTCACCAGCCGACGAGGGTTTGTTTCAGAAAGGCGAACAGTGTCGACGAGGCGGAAGGAAAGAGGAAGGAAGGCGAACGAGGGCGCTTGGAAATGTTTATCGAGAAGAGCATTTCGGAAAAATAATCATTCGCCCAAGGGGAAAACAAAAAATTCTCTCGATCAATTTTTTAGCAGGTCTATAACTAGTAAGATATAATAATTATGTATTATAATATAAAAATACTTTCTCTCTATATATATTTCATATGGCATTACTTAACCGGAACGATTGTGGATGTATATGTTTATAAAACTTTCAAACGCGTTTTCTCGAATTGTTGAATTTCGGACTTTCGCCACTATGATTCTCAGCAGGCGATATGAAATAGGTGTAATAATATGAAGTTATTGTATTGAAAAAATAATGTAACAACAGTGGATGGCGGAATAGCTGACAAAAAATATACGTGACTAAAGAAATCTCATAAGAAACTTCCATTATAAATTTCTTTAAAAATTGAATTCTGATGTAAAAGAAATTAAAGATTTAATTTAGGAGTAATTATTTTAAAATAAATATGAACAAATAAAATAAATCATTAATATATATTATGAATAAAAAATAATAATAGTGATAAAAGGGTGTAAATCAGTGAGCTATATATATCTAATTAAATATAAAAATATCTATATGAAAGTGAAATGGAATATTATTGAATTTTGATGATAATTCATCTCATTTCACCTCTTGTCGATTTTAAATTATATTAATCGTTTTCATTTTATCGCAAAGATAAAAAATTTTATTAAATCAGGATAGGATGTCCCAACCCCTCACTGGGTTGTAATAGAAATTAAGTAATTAATAGGACCCCCTCCCCCCCTTCAACCACCCCGATATTGAGAAATAACCTAACACGCCGGTGGACTTATGATTACCTATACCTTTTAACAACAAATAGCTTCTTTTATATTTGAAAGAAAATGTATAGGCAAGTAAATATGCAGGTTTTTTTCACTAATTTTGCCGCTCCAGGCGAATGCCTAGTTCGTCTCTTCGTAAATTCGGCCCTGGAAATTAGTTATTAAGAAACGTTTGAAAAGTGAACATATCGCAATCAAAGGTATCCAAGAAATTAACAAATTATTACGTCCGTGATGGAGGGACTAGAACGGCAAAATCTTAGGGGCCCCAAAATTTTAGAGGCGAAAAAATTTTAGACTCAAATTTAAAGAAAGATTAAAATTTTAAAATCAATTTGAGTTAGTTAAAGTGATGGCTCGGGGGAATGGAGGGAGGCGGCAAATTAAATTCCCCCCACCCCCTAACAAATCTCTTAGTTCCGGCTCTGCCCATTAGTAAAAATTCGGTAGTGAGCTTGGCGTGTATCACCTACAAGGAGTCCCCCACGGGTTGTGGGTCACCGATTTTTTTCAAACTCATAGAATTTGAAGATTAGTATCTGGACATCAATTTCCTAAAGCAGTACGATGCACTACTCAAGAACACTCAAGAAAATCGACTTTGAAGACGATCAAGATTTCCGAGTTCTATAAGTTTGAATAATTTTGTTTATATGTAAACAGTGCCTGGTAGCCGTGAGAGTAAGCGCAACAGTCTGGTAAACAAGGAGTCGCTAGTTCGATGCTTGTTCAGGACATTTTTATTTTTTTTTTATTTTAATTTCTCTATCCGCATATACAGTATCTCTAATATTAACATTTATAAAATTGAAATTAAATTAATAAATATTTTTTTCAATATAAATTAACATCTTTTATTTTTAATTACCACTCGTTACACACTGAAAATACGAATATTTATAATAAATTCAATATAAAAATTAAAAACATCTTATTGTTCAATAAGACTATTCGTTGCATATATTTTCATATATCTTTTTTTTAACACTCACAGTTTTTTCCACTCACACACACATGCACAAAGTCTTTTCGGCAACTTAGGCCATATAAGACTTTAGTCGATAAAACAACACGGCGTTGAAAACTGTAGTTTTTAGTAGTATAGTTTTTAATTTTTTTACCAAATTTCAATTTATTATAAGCTTATTCGTATTTTCAGTGTGTAACGAGTGGTAATTAAAAATAAAAGATGTTAATTTATATTGAAAAATATTTGTTAATTTAATTTCAATTTTATAATATAGTTAATATGAGAGATACTGTATATGCGGATAGAGAATTGAAATTAAAAAAAAAATGTCCCGAACAAGCATTGAACTAGCAACTCCTTGTTTAATTGACTGTTGCCTTTACTCTCACGGCTACCAGGCACTGTTTACATATAAATAAAATTATCCAAACTTAAACAACTCGGAAATCTTGATAGTCTTCAAAGTCGATTTTCTTGAGTGTTCTTGAGTAGTGCATCGTACTGCTTTGGGAAATTGATGTCCAGATACTAATCTTCAAATCCTATGAGTTTGAAAAAAATCGGTGACCCACAACCCGTGGGGACTCCTTGCTAGACCAGCCGTTCCCAACCTTTTTTGATGTGCGGCCCACTTTTTCCGCAAAAAAACCGCTGAGGCCCAGTGTATATATAAACCTATATATTGGCGTATATAATTTTTATTTTCCCTTAGACGTCCGCGGCGGGAACCGCTGACCTAGACCAAGAGGGGGTTTTTGGAGTTCAGCCATCGAACTGATTTAAGTTAAGTAAAATGTACTAATCTAATAATACCTACTTTTTATTTTATTTTATTTGTAATTCATTGCAATTTAATATAAGTTAAACTGCTTAAGATTCTTTTTTTTTTTACCTAAACTAAAGTTTATAAAAGTTTTCCAAGAGAATTTGCAAAATTTTAGAAAAGATTCTCTTCGGACATATTCAATTAGAAAATACTAAAAGGCCTAATCGGATTCTGGAATAATATTAAATTAAATTTGTTAATTAGAAATGCAGAGAGACGGTTTGTGGGAAGTGTTGTAATTAGATTTCGCCAAAGGATGAGCCGAGGCGTTATTTCATTAGATTTTTCCTCTTATACAAAGGAGAGAGTGCGAGTGAGAGAGAAATGCTGTTATCTTAGCCGCGAGAAGAAGCGGCAGAGCACAAAATGCCGCGTTGGAGGGTGGGGGAGACTTCCAGCTTCTACCCTGTCTCACTTATCACACATCCTTCCACATGGCTGATCCCGCCTTTCTGTAATTGGCCTGGTGGATGTACTACGTATAAATGCAAAGGCAAGGGCGCAAACTGATAGCGACGCAAGAGCATCCGGGCTTAATACTAACATCACGACCCAAAAAGCAAATTGAACAAGTTCCGAGTGAATTTGCCGTCGGCCGGTGCCACTCCCGCACTTCCGGTCTCTATCCACGTCTAGGTTGTCATATATATATATACTATATATATGTAATCTGTAACACGGTTGGCCTGTTTGGACTATTATATCGCGGTCTCCTCTTGTATAAATCCAATCTTGTGTCGGTGACAGTTTTAGCGCTTGTCACTTTGTGGGTTCGCCTTTTGGACGCCGAATGAGGTGCCTCAGGCGTCATCAACCCGGCTTTGATATCGCCTCTTGCCGGAGGCCCAAAGGGCGTACAAATATTAGGTTCTCGCGCAAGCGTGCATTGCCAATGTGCTCTACTCATTCCTATATGGAGATCCGATAAGAGCAAAACAACTGTCTGCTTCATATATAGCCTCCTCTTGCTGGTGTTGATGCAGAGTGTGGTTTTGGTCCTTTGAACCGGATCGCCGCAGGCGTGTACCGCGCGCTTTGATCAGTTATGAAATGGGCGCTCGGGCGGCGCTGATTCGCCCCTCTAAAGTGCACAGAGCAGAAAGAAAATGTTATATTAAACCTCGAGGTGCTAACATCAAGGATTTTATGCTCTTGTGATGACACAAGTAAAACGAAAGAATCAGTTGATATCAGAATATCAACTCTGTTTGTATTCTGGATGGTTTAATCAATCAGCCGGGTGGAAGGAAATGAAAGATGTTTTTTTTTTTTTTTCTTTATAAATATTTTTATTTTTCATTTTGTAAGTTTATTTTTTGTGAAATATGAACATAGGCTTTTTTAAACGAGTTATTTTGATATTATTTCGTATATTAATGAAAAACGAACTTAAAGATCTTAAGACTTGCTTAAGACTTTAAAATGTTTTTTTTTTATTCCGCCCCTTTAGCCAGTATTTAATTTTTTTCTTATTTCATAAAAATTCTCTAATAATATTTTTTATAATTTTTGAAATAATACAAAAATATATTGACAAATGAAAAACAAAATTGGATCAACTCACAAGAAATTGATAGAGTCGAGAGAAGTTTACATGTCTGTTCATTCCCTCTTTCCCTTTGAGAGTATTTTCGACCTTCGACCCCTGCAGTCAATCCAGCACAATTAGCTGAGTTGGCCGTGACGTGGCCCGAATATCAAATTCGATCATCATCCTGCATGGGCGAATAGCCCTTCGATTCGCTTCCGCCTCTAAAATGCCTCTAGACAGTTCCATTAAACGAATTTTTTTCTTACTTTTAGACAACGATCTTTACAGATAAACCAAATTCCTAGTTATTATTTGTAATTTATATTAAAAAGTTGCAGCATGATTGCAACTTAATTATTCACTGATTAAGTTAAGGAGTTCCTCCTGTTTTATAGAGCAACTGGGAGATTATTATCTAATCAAATATGATTGAAAATTTCTTTAAATAAAAAACAGATTATATTTTAAAAATTGTTGAGAGACAAAAGTTTTTAATAAAGCAACGAGTCAATTTTTGGGGATTATCTTTCCAAGTTGTGGTCCTGGGGGAGGTTGTTGGAGAATGGTCGAGGGTGTATTTTGTGAGAGGCCCTTAAATAGGAAAGACGGGGAGAGAGAGAGAGTGAGAGAGGACAAGCAAACAATAGAGGCCGTCGCAGAGGGTGGCCGATCTGATAATCTCATTTGCGAACAATATGTCCAGCGAGCTTGACGATACACGGCAAGGCGACTAAAAATGTAGCGATAGGCAAGCGGCTTGCATTCGTGACAAGAGGTCACGCGTGTGCAAGAGTGCGCAGGCATTCTTGATGCTAATGCAAGCGCCGCCCGGGGACAATGTGCGCGATGCTATCGGGTGGGGGAGGGTTTGCTGTCAATCATGCCGAGGGAATCAACGCTCTCACCCCAGACATTTATGCACATACACACGCACACACACACAACCCTATTCAGACTGCAATTTCAATCTCGATTTATTTATTTTTTTATTTCAAAAAAAGAGCCTTCCTAAATGGATTAACTAAGTTAACTATATTATTGTATCAATCAAAAATAATATTGAAAAAAATGATTTTTTTTTTTCTATTTCAATGTGGGAAAAATTGAAAATATAAACTTATATTAAATTGGTGTTGAGATTATGATTTTTATTCATGTCAGGTTTCATTATAAAGCCAACAATTTTTTCATATATCCCTCTTTTTATCGTTTTTTACTTTCTCTTACCTATGTATATATGTAATATATATATAGAGAGAAAGTATTGGATTCATGTCAAAAATTCGATGTCGAGATTTTTGATGGATCTTCACGTTTTGAGGTCCCCTGAATCCAAAAAAGTGGTTTTTCGCGACATGGTCTGTCTGTGTGTGTGTGGGGGTGGGTGTGTGTGTGTTCAATTTTAAGCATGAAGGAATTGAGCTTTGAGACTGAAATTTTATATTTAAGTTAAACACCCCCGGGACCGGAAAAATAAGCTTTTAATCAAAATCGGCCAAAGATTACTAGTACTTTACTGATGTACTTTTTCAGTTTTTTTCGATTTTCTCAAAATTTGCTCCAACGATTTTTTTTTAAATTCAAAATCAATTATTTTTAGATTCTCTTTAAAATGTATATTCTCATTTTGTGATTGAAATCTTCTGAAGACCACTTTACTCTTGTATTCCATAGGGAAGATATGAGAAATGGTTGCCATGGTAACAAAATATAAATATTTTCCCATACTTATAAATTTTACATCTGAATTCATGTTTCGTACTGTCGGGAACTAAATATATGTCGACACAAAAAATCTAGTGTGACAAGCACAGTACACAACTTTCGATTACCAAAGGTAAGAAGAAAAGTTGTGTGCTGTGTGCAAGTCACACCAGATTTTTATTTTTTTTTTGCTGAGGAATTTTATTTTACAATACTTCAGTCAATTTTTCAGTAAAAAAATTACTACGGGGAAAGCTCAACGCGCTATAAAATGTATAGTGGTGAAATGGGCTTATTGCTCCTGGCAAAGCTTTTTTAAAACAATATTAATACGAATTACAAGCTTTTGTTTAAAATAAATTTAATTAGTAGTCGATTCAATTCTAAAATTAATTAATTACAGTTGTCGAAAAAGATCTTTAAACAAATAAATAAATAATTTTCTCTCTTGGGCGGGAAGCACGCCTATAGTAAAAATTGCGAAGACTCTACTACTGCCCAGACGAAAAAATTTTATAATAAAAATTAAAAAAAAATAATTTATTTGAGGTTCAGGAATTCTCCAATGAGCAACTTCTGAACCTCAGATAAATCATATAAGCTATACACCTCAACAAAAAAAATAATCATTTTTTTACTTCATAAATAGATAAGAAGCATTTCAGTTTTTCAGTATCTGATGTATTATAATTAGAGGTTAAAATAAAAGAAATATAGAATTAAAATTATGGCAAACAATTTTGATTTTTTATAGTAGGCCTTTATAATGGTAGAAAAAATCTGGTGGTGACTCGTCCACACAGCAAATTTTTTGGGTTGACATATATTTAGTTTCCACCGCTATATCCATTCAGATGTTATAATTTTTTTTTTCACTGAATTTTGTAGATTAAAATATACAATTTAAAAGAGAATCTAAATAATTTATACATCAATTAGATTTTAATTTAATAGAAATTTAACTTAATGTATAAATTATTTAAATTCTCTTTTAAGCGCAGGATTTTATTAATATCTATATTTAAAATAATAGGATTATTGTTTTGAATTTATAATAGAAAGGATAAGAAAGAAATTAAGTACAATATTTCTTTCTTAAAAATTCATTAAGGAATCTTTATCATTAGAAGATTTATTTTTAATCAAAATATAAAATTTTTTTATACAAAATGCTCAGTGAATGTAGGGGTAGAGATAATATGAAGATGAGAGAAATGAAAAGCGAATGGTTTAAGTGTAGTGGTTAGAGCAAAGACCCAAAGAGAGATAATACCGTAAAAGGAGGGGGAAATAAGATTCAGAATAGAAAAGATATGGACTTTGTGTTTGCGGCAATGAACTTCGAGTTCACTAAGCCGCACAGTAGGTCAATAAAAAAATGTTTATTAATCAATAACAATTATTATTTTGACTTCAACTAATAAATTTTTTTATCTAAACAGGATAGGAATAAAATAATCAATTAAACATTCAAATAAAACGTATTTGGTTGACGTAATCATGATAATATCAGATTTTGAATTAATATAAATAAGCTCACCTCTGGAAGGGGACGATTTCCAGCCATAAGTAGAAACTCAAGAACACAATCAACGGCTCCAGAATCGGAAAGATTTGGTTCGACAACGGGGTAGAGTTTTTTCAAAGTGTCCCCAAAAATCTCACTACGCATGACTCCTTCACGAGCTTTCATGAAGTTAACGTTACCTCGAAGAGTATTAATCTCACCGTTGTGGGCCAAGCATCTAGAAAATAGAAATTTATAATATAAAAGTGTCGTAATCAACAATAATACACTGTGTCCAAAAAATACCCGGAATCTTGTTATAAAATGAAAAATCTTATTTATCCTCCCCAAATGATATTTCATCGCCTTCAAAGTACTCCCCATCCGATGCAATGCATTTATGCCAACGTTTTTTTACGGTCTTCAAAGCACTCCAAATAGTAATTTTCCGGAATGGCCTTCAAAACCTTCTTCGATTGGCCTTTTATCTCCTCAATCGTCTCAAAACGATGTCCCCGGAGCGCCATCTCACACTGCATTGATTTTCAAGGGAGTTTTTCGCCAAAAATGGGACAAATATCGTTCCACAACCACCGTATTCGCCTGATTTAGCTCCGTGTGATTTCTAGCTATTCGCTAAATTCAAAAGACCGCTCCGGGGACATCGTTTTGAGTCGATTAGATAAAAGCCGAATCAAAGAAGGTGTTGAAGGCCATTCCGGAAAATGACTATTTGGAGTGCTTCGAGGACTGGAGGACTGGCAAAAACATTGGAATAAGTGTATTGCATCCGGATGGGGAGTACTTTGAAGGCGATGAAATAATTTGGGAGAATAAATAAGATTGCTCATTCTATAACAAGATTCCGGGTATTTTTTGGAGACAGTGATAAATTAAAAACAATAATGATTCTTCCAATCAATAATAACAAAAAAAGTAAAATTATTTATTATAATAGTAGTATTACTTTACCTTAGGGGGTGAGCTCGTTCCCAACTGGGAAAAGTATTAGTAGAGAAGCGAGTATGTACCAAAGCAAGATAAGTGTCAAAATTAGGAGACTAGAAAGAAAATAAATTATATCAATAAATAATAAAAAAAAATAAAAAATAATTATTATATTTACTTTCAAATCAGGAAAATATGTCCAGAGTTGATCGGAAGTCAATTGTCCTTTATATACAATTATTTTCAGCGAAAGAGAACAAATATAGAAACGAGCTCCAGGACGAGGAATCGTATGTGTCGCCCTTTTACGAAGAATGAACACCTAAAATAAAAAAAAATTTCAAATCCTGCTATTTGATGAGACTACCTATCATGCGTTACAACTGTGGAAGGTCTTTGGCGAAATTTAACTAGAATGGAAGGATATAATTCTTAATACTGATCCAGTAGTTTATTTACATTCACCTGGTTAATATCTATCATGAAAGGAAAGGGTTTTCTTAGGCTTCAGAGATTAAAGTGCAATCAACATTATCATTGAGACAGAAGTTGCAAGTTGTTTTAAATATCGAAACCTTATAAAAGGGAATCAAGCAATTGACCTTGAAGGATTAAAGCAATCATGATTAATTTGTGATCAATCAACCCCGAGGAAAAAATCCGAGCGATCTTTTGTACTTTTCCTTATCTAATGTCTTGAATAGCTTTTAGAGTAAAAAATGAAGGATCCTTAATTAAAGTTATTATTATTTAAAAAAATTTGATTGAAATTATATCATATAGGCTATATAAATATTTTTTGAATGGATATAAAAAAGTAATTATTTAATCAATATATCCAAGGTTTTAGAATGATAAAAATATTTGTTAAAAATGAACTAGACGACGAGAATGAAGATGAAATTTTAATGTTTATTTACATAGAAAAAATTAATTATGACTTGTTACAAAGTCTTTAATTCATTCATTAATATTATAAATTATGCCTTGATAAGAGATAATAAAATAATTCATAAAGAAATTAACCAGGTCAATAAATAAAATGAGATTTTATTTATTTTATTAATAAATATTACACAATTAAATATGGAACTATAAAATAAATTAGTATTTTTTGATTTGGAAAATTTGCCGGGTGGTAGTCCTATATACTTTATTATTTTTTAATAATAAAATACCTGTCGATTGAGAAGTTCGTCCGTTTGGTCGCCGGTTAAAAAGACTTGTCTCATGAGGGGTTCAGAATTTCGCGCAACAAGTCCAATATCTGCACTGTTAGTTGGGACACTTCGCCAACAAAGTACTCGAAGGCCACATTCGGTGGCTAATGATTCGAAAGCAGATTCGCTTTCTCCATGGGTAGTCTTGTCCAAGTAAATAATACCCGTAGCATATCGTCCAAAAGGAGGCAGCTCAACGCTTTGCTGCTCTCTAAAAAATAAATAAAAATAAATCATTGAGGTGTTTTTTTTTTCTTATTCCTTATGGCTTTATTATAAAGTTAAATATTTATAAATAAATTTTTAAACGACCAGCTTAGAGGCACCATTGGCTAGTGGATCTAGCCTAACAAACACGATACAATAACAACAAACAAAACAAACAAAATCTCGAAATCGAATTTTTAACTTGATCGGAATACTTTCTCACTATATATTACATATATAGGTAAGAGAAAGTAAGATTCATGTGCAAGTTACGACTGTAGATCTTTATTGAAGGATGAATGGAGGCAAGAGGCAGCCATTATAAAATGCCCGAATGCTGTAACAATCAGCTGGAGACGTTCAGGGCATTTTTTTATTGGCTGTCAATAAAAAAATGCTCTGAACGTCTCCAGCTGATTGTTAAAGCATTCAGAGCATTTTATATTGGCTCCCTTTTCCTCAGGGCCGGATCTCGGGGGGGGGGGGCAGTGGGTGCGTGTGCCCCGGGCGGCAGATATCAGGGGGCGGCAATTAAAGAAAGTTTTACTAAATAAAAAGGTAAAATGATATGAATTTTGTATATGAAAATTTTGAGAGAGGGGCGGAAAATAACAATTTTGCCCCCCTAAAAAATCTCGTAGTTCCGGCCCTGCTCTTCCTCCATACATCTTTCAAGAAAGTAAAAATAGAAATCTATCCCCCTTAACAAACAATATGTTCATGGTGCATTTTCCATTGAAACAAAAAGATAAAAAAAAAAACATAACTATCAAAAATTCGCACAAACCACGAAATAGCACTTTATTATATTTTTATAGATCCTTCCTTCGTTTACAAAATATGGTCATTCAAGAGAGGTGAAGAAATTATCACTGTCAGAATAAAAAGCAAGTCCTTGAACTTATGAATTATTATATAACTATTGTATTATTATAATTACCAGTTAAAATTCTAATACAATATTAGATTTTATCGTTTCCTATAAAGTGATTTTATTTTTATTTTTTTCTAATGTATAGAAATAACAACACTATCTTTTATTGCAAAATAATTATTTTTATATATTTAAAATTAATAAGAAATTTCATAAGGTTTCATCATCATAAAAGACAATAAATATAATGCAAGAGTTAATGAGGCAGAGATAGTGCAAGATAAACACACAACCCAGGATCTCAGGATTTAGCTACGATATAGAAATCAAAGTTTTCTTAGCTTAAAGTGAATTTGACCAAGTCAACATTTATTCCATAAATTCTCAAGAAATAAAATGTAAATTTTCATTAAAATAAAAACTATAAATACCGGAGTTCTTGGGAGTAGAAATCATGGGGAATAGCGGTGAGCACTCCGGCACCATCTCCAGTATCATTATCACAGGCACATGCACCTCGATGGTTCATCCGGGAAGAGAGTCGCTCTGCATCTTCGATAATCTATAAACATTTAAAATAAAAATGTAGAGTTACTAAAGCTCATATCACATAATTCCGAAAGTTATCTCTTAATACCTACCTAAAAAATGATTTTAAGAAAAATATTTTTATAAATTTTCTTAGTTTATAAAACTTATTTCTAAAACTATCCATATTTTTTATTAGTTATATTCATAAATATTGGTACTAGGTCTTAAAATATTTTATATTGTCAATCTGTCAGTTTAGGTAGCGATAAAGAAAATTTAGGGGGTGTGTTAATAATATAAATGCTGTTAGAAATTATAAAAAAATATTTTATATTCTTTAAAAGTATTATTTGGAGGGGAAGGGAAGTATTTACCCTGATCATTCAAATCCCAGAATTTTCTGGCCCTGCTGATTTTCTTCAAATCTTAAATAGTTTTCGAGACCTATTTATTTGAATCCGATATTAATATTCAACCAAATAAATTATTTGGTAGCCAATATAATTTAATTGTGAATAAGTGTCCTTGGTTTAGGTTCGAGATCTTTGGAATCAGAATCAGGGCCGGATCTAGGGGAGGGCAGTGGGTGATGTCCGGGCGGCAGATACCGGGGGCGGCAATTAAAAGAAAGATTTACTTAAAAAAAGATAAAATAATATGAATTTTGTATAGAAAATTTTAAGGAGGGGGCGGTAAAATAAATTTTGTCCCCCCTAAAAAATCTCCTAGTTCCGGCCCTGTCAGAATCTCACGTACAGAAAAAGTTTTCCCCACAGCATATTTTCCCTCCAATCAGACAGATTAATAGAGTCAGAAAAAAAGACGATTGCAGCCAAATATTCTTTTATTCAAATTCCCGCCGTGGCTGACGTTTCGGCCCGAAGTCTAGGCCATCTTCAGAGCCGGCTGGCAATAATCAAAGTCATTAACAGCCTGTTCTGAAGAGTCTTGTTTTTCCTGACTCCATCGCCATTAAACCTACAGCCACAGATCCTTTATTTTTTATTGGCCTCTAGATTTTTTGTTATTTTTTGATTTGAGGAAGAGATGAACTTGCGCTTTTGTAAGTCGAATATGGACATCATACGGAAGGTGAATTTTTAAAATTTATTTCATAAAAGGTTGTTTGTTTACTAATTATGATAGGTTAATATATAATATATATTTCCTTGACTTGTTAATTTTTTTTTTTTAACTTGAAATTTTAATGAAGGTCAAGATTGGTATGAAATTATAATTTATAAATATAATACCAAAGTAAAATAAAAAGATCGATAAGACAAACTGATTATATAAACAATCAAATGCGAGAGATGGAGGCCAAGTTGCTGCTGGAGGAGGCGTCAATTGCGTTTTAAAACTTGCATCGATTTTTATACTGATAAGATATCAAGAATAAAAAAATACGGTCAAATTTTGAAAATAAATTGGGTTAAAATAATAATAAAGAAAAAAAATACCCGAAATGAGTGGTACAGATTTAGAAAGGGTTAAAGTTCATTTTAATGATAAAATTTGCTAATCCAAGGAGTATTTTGATTTGTTTTTATTAATAAACAAAGATATCTATTTAATTAAAATTTTTATCTTTTATTTTATCAAGGGCAAGCGCTGATTTAAAGAATTAAATAGATCCATTTGTAGAGTTGCTTATTTATTTAATTCAAAAAGAACCCTCCCTCCTCATTTTAAACTTAATAGGCATTACATATAATCAGCGCCGGATTGGCCGGTCGGGAGAATCGGGAATTTCCCGAGAGGCCGCTGGCTTTTTGAGGCCGAGAGGCCGCTGGCTCTTTGGGGCCTCGAACTTTTAGAAGCCGTTGGCTTTAAGAGGCCGCAGTCTTTTAGAGGCTGCTTGTTTTAAGAAGCATCTGGCTTTAAGAGGCCGCAGGGTTTTAGAGTCCTTAGGCTTTAAGAGGCCGCGGTCTTTTAGAGGCCGATGACTTTGGGGCCTTGGGCTTTTCGAGACTGCTTGCTTTAAAAGCACCTGGCTTTAAGAGGCCGCAGGGTTTTAGAGTCCTTAGGCTTTAAGAGGCCGCGGTCTTTTCAGGGCCGCTGACTTTTTGGGGCTTGAGCTTTTCGAGGCTGCGTGCTTTAAGATGCCAGTAGCTTTAAAAGGCCGCGAGTTTTAGAGGCCGTTTGTTGGCTTTAAGAGGCTGCTGACTTTTTGGGGCCGCGGGCATTATTTATTATTTATTTTTCCACCTTACAGCTAGCTGTCAACCATTTACAGGAGAGTGTACAATGATTCAGTTGTATAATTAACATGCACTAGGTCATGAGGCAGGCTTGTTTGTATAGATCTGATCCAATGATTTAGGCGGTCTGAATAAAAGGCCTTCGACATTTATTAAGCCCATATTATTTATTTTTTAATAAATCAAGCTAAGTTTGATAATATCTCCTGCTGAGAATCATAGTGGTGGAAGTCCGAAATTCAACAATTGGAAAAAAGGCGTTTGAAAGTTTAATAAACCACCATAGATTTATCTATGCATTTAAATAGGGCAACAAATGAATACGACAGAATCAATAGCAATGAATGGAAATATATTTTCGCCACTTTGGCACTCAAAATAGACGTTTTATCAACGTTTGGTAGGCTTATCTCAAAAATTTAATTTACCGACTTTCGCCACTATGATTCTCAACAGGCGATATTTTCACGCCTCAGGATAGCTAAAAATGCAGTTTTCACTGCCTAATTTTCAAAAATTTTTCCATGCCCCTCCAGACCCCTCGGAAGTTGTCTGTCCGAATCTGGCCTTAATAAATTATGGGAAACCTATCCATGGGGGAGGCAGAGGAGGACAAACTCAAATCAAATACATATATTTATTTAAAAAATAATTATTATATGAGGGGGTGTCAAAAAATAACAGGAATTATTTTTTACTAGAAAATTCCGATTACTTTTATTCAAATTCCAATACAGACAGACCTTCAAAGTAAACTCCCGCGTACAAAATACAACGATTTCAGCATTCAGTCCACTGTTCAAAACACTCCCTGATACCCTTTTTCATAGTCTATTAAGTACACCAGAAATGTTGTTGTTTAGCTCTGAAAATGACGACCCCGTAGCTTTTTTTTCCACTTCAGGAAATAGGTGCAAGTCACAGGGCTCAAGGTCCGGTGAAAAAGGATGGATGTGGCATCACCTCAATGCCTAATTCAGTGATTGTTTTTTGAGTCCTGATGGCGCGATGTGCCGGTGCATCGTGGGGAAGGATCCATTTGAGCAAGATTGTTCTTGCTGGTCTTTTTGTTGCAATTTTCCTTTTTAATGGCTCTTCAAAACATCACAATAGTAATTCGCAGTAACAGTACTTTGCTTATCCACCACGTGATTGAGAGCTAAACAAGAACATTTCTGGTGTACTTAACAGATTATCAAAAAGGGGCTTCAGGGAGTTTTTTGAACAGTGGGCTGAACTCTGGAATCGATGTAATTTGTCTGAGGGAGATTATTACTTTGAAGGTCTGTAATGGATGTAATGGAATTTGAATAAAAGTAAGCAGAATTTTCTAGTAAAAAAATAATTCTTGTTATTTTTTGACGCCCCCTCTTATGTTCTATAAAATATTAATTTTTATTTTAAAAAAATCAAATTTTAATGTTTTTTTTTTTGTGTATTATGGAAAAGTAAATTTTTTTGCCTTAAATTATAAATAGAATTATCTCACTTAAAAAAGTATCAAAAGATGAATAAATTGACTAGCCTCAGACTATGGCTCAGAGGTAGAGCATTAGATTATGATTCCAAAGAGGGTTCGCATACCGTCTCATACGACAAAAATTTATTTCAATTAGATTGGCTACCAATCCAACTGAAATAAATAGAGACGGGGTCTAAATGGCCTTAAATGAAATTAAAATTTGGATACTTAAATTGCCACAGTCTAATCCAGTCAGTCAAAGAACAGTTTTAGTTAAATTATATACAATATTATTCAATTTTACTTTTTTGCGTTTTGTTTTTCGCCCTCCTGGACCTCCCGCCAGTTGGCTCGGGCCCGCCGTGGGACTCTCGCCTTTTCTTAATTATAAGAAGATATGCCCCCTCTTTGGGCGGGCTTCGTGTCTGGAGAGGAGGGCTACGCCCCCTGGACCCCCTCAGCTGGCTCGGGCCCTCCTACGGCAGACCCTCGCCCACAAAGTCCTCTATAAGACGGCAAAATTTCGTTTCAAAATTCCAACGGGAAGTTGGTCAAAAAGAGTGTAACAGATGGACGGACAGACGGACACTCCGCGATTATAATATATAATATACTATAGTTGAGGCCGGTCGAGCTAGAATTTTCCCGGGCCGCTGTGACTTCCCAATCCGGCGCTGCTCGCCTCGCTTGAATATAAGATCCTTTCTTAACACTTGCATTGCAACAAGAAATATCCCAAATTGGAAATAAACTTGCTCGCTGAAGGCGAGCAAAGGGGTCCAGGGGCGCAGCCCCCTGGCTAGGCGGAAAGCCCGCCGAAGGCGGGCTTTGCGACTAGTTAAATATAAAGTTTTAGTTGTTCTCGTAGCTCACTTCTTTAATGCTTAAAATCGTTACCCACAGACAGACAGACCAATCTGCGGGTTCCACTTTTTTGAACACAGGGTACCTCAAAACGTGTATATCAATCAAAATCTCGACATCGAATTTTTGACATGATCGCAATACTTTCTCTCTGCATATATATATATATATATATATATATGTAAGAGAAAGTAAAAACTCTATTAAATGCACTAAAATAAACATTTAAATTTCCTTAAATGATCTAAGAAAATGATAGCTATAATTTTTTTTTTTTATTTATTTTATCAAAACCGACACCGGATATTTGGTTTATTTTTAAGGAAATATTCAGATAAATTCCAATTCAGTGTATCGTTAACTTTTGTTAATTAAAGATGGACGAAGAACCAAAAATTGAAAGACCCATTTCTCGAATACTTTTTCGACAATCTTCAGTGGAAACTCGCCTTTCAGCTGTTACCCCTCCTCCATCCAGTGATTCTGAAGACGATGAAGAAGAAAAAAAAGACGAAACGCCACCGAAAACGCCTTCCCAAGTTCGTATTATTGAGGCAATTGTAAAAATTAAACCGACGGCGCCTCCACGCAAATCATCACTAAACAAAACAAAGGAAAATGTCAAACCACCACCTCGGGAGGATGAGGATAATGAAATTGAATCTCGGGAGAATGAGGATAATGAAATTGAATCTCGGGAGAAATGAGGATAATGAAATTGAATCTATTTTAGGAAACATGGTAGACCTAACTAAAACAATACCTCAACAACAAATAGAACCAACTAAATCTGTTGGACTACTTAAAGGTAAATAAATTAATTATTTGATCTCAAATCAGAAAAAAAGTATTTAATAATTATTTTATTATTATTAAGACTCCTATTTCTTGAGAGAAGTAGAGGTCTCACTTCACGTTCCAAGGGTCCGCCGTACTCTTCACTTTACTAAAATCTGAATGGCCTCAGAGATATATATTTTTGTGTAACTTTGACTTGAAAATAACAAATTAGAGTGCAGTAATTTATTATTTTTATAAGACAAGATAATCCCAAGAAAATATGTTGAAAAATATTACGCATTTGTAGGTTAACTTGCAGTTTCCTTCTGGTGTTTTTTAGCAGGATGGAGCGCTGGAGAGGAGAATTGTTATTAAGTTGTGTGGAGGGTATATGAGATATTGAAGTCGGGTGGAATAAAACCAGCGTTTTGTTGAACACCTTTAAACTTTTAATCTAGGCAGACGTTTCGGTAACCATAACAGTTGCCATCTTCAGTGCCAATGAAAGGTTTCCAGGGAGTCCTACTACAGCTGATATTCCTCCAGAAGAATATACACTCGGTACACAACAAAAATTTTTAGAACATTTTTTTGTGAGGTGATTGCCGAAAAGACTGTGTGTATGTGAGTGTGAATGGGAAAAAAGTGTGAGTGTTCTAAAAGAAAAAAAAGCACTATTAGTAGGCCTATCTATATACAGTGGTGTTTCCATTGGAATGGGGGGGGAGGAGCAACGCTCTTCGTATTTTATTTTTTATTTATACACATTTAAAAGTATTGAAGCCCTGGAGTTTTTTAATAAATTAATTTCCTGGATACTTAATGGAAAATGCGTTATATTTACTAGCTAAATCGCCTACCAATTAATTTGGGCCCCGAAGCAAAACTAATATCTGAAAATATCAAAGGTTGCCCTTCCGCCTCTCATGGCCAAATAGTCCTATTGATTGATGCCATCTTAAATATAATATTGACAGAAAAAACCAATAAAGAATCATCAATGTTTACAATTATAAAAATGTGCAAAGAAGGCTTGGTCCCCCTTGATGGGTGTGGTACCTTTCTCCTTGCTGATATTTGAAATCTGTCTTCAATTTTAGTTCTGGGTCCCTCCAAATCGGGCGCTGTCAGCGCAAACAACATGGCTTCTCCTCGACCGAAATCACCTCGTCCTCCTGTCAACGCGCGCAAGGATGAGAAAGAAGAGACTTTCTGGGACAAAATCGGAACAATTGGACGTAAAAAACGCATTAAAGAAGGTAAACAGATTTTCTTCATTATTCGTCTTTAATATAATCCTTTCAAGGTGAAAGGGAATTTTGACATTTTTCATGACCATATAAGGATTTTGTAGGAGGGGCTTTTATTTATATTAATCATGTCATTTACATTAATAATTTTAAATATTCTTAATCATTTTTGTTATATTTAATTATTAATATCTCATACTAAACTGTAAGAGAAGGTAATAATTTATTTATAACTCTGACCTAATGACACGCCTTGATACTAATTTATTAACTTTTTATTTTAGTGCAAGAAGTTCAAGAAGAGGGAAAATATGCCATCGATTCACCAGGGAGCCCTACTGCAGCTGATATTCCTCCAGAAGAATATACACTCGGTACACAACAAAAAATTTTTAGAACATTTTTTTGTGAGGTTGTTGGGACAAAACCTTGAATGACTTAATTCTACCCAAATATAAAAAAAAGTACGATTGCCCAATCACGAGTTGAGAGTAGAGAAATATACTTCTTTGACTGGATAATAGTTAATGTGTTTTCATGGGCGTAACTAGAGAATTTTGCTGGGAGGGGGGTCATGGGACCAGCCATCCTCCGGGGAGCCTGAAACGGCCTGACCCCATATTGTCTCAATTTTTGGGGTGGGGGGTCAACGAGCCTTCTGCCCCCCCCCCCCGGAACCCCCCTAGTTACGTCCATGTGTTTTTAAAAAGGACAAAAACAAAGACCATGGGTTTCGTCAGGAACATTTTCTAGTTGTGATTATTTTATTGTTTTTAAAAAAATATATATTTTTTAATGGAAACTTCCATGGTTCAAACCTAGAAAATTTCCAATAAAGATTTTCATTTTCTTTTATAAAAACAATGAAATAATCACAAGTAGAAACGCAGCGGACTTAACTTTGGCGCTCACTGTACATATTCATAAGCATTTATTTTATAATGTTTATTTGGTATAAAAAGGAGGCTCAACTCTTGTTCGTATATGTTGTATTTAATATTTTTATATATATTTTTCAGAGGAAAATGAAGAACGATCGATGATAGAACCCAAATCATTTGATGATGCCAAACTCAGGGAATTAATTACGGTATTGATTGAGTGGATAAATGATGAACTTGCTAAACAACGAATAATTGTTAAAGATATTGAAGAAGATCTTTATGATGGACAAGTTCTACAAAAACTTTTAGGTAATAGCCTGTTAATAGTAATGGAAGTTGAATAATTTTAAATCATTTTTTGTTGTTTTTTTTTTTTTTTTAGAAAAATTAAGTGGTGAGAAACTTGATGTACCTGAAGTAACTCAATCTGAGGAAGGCCAGAAACAAAAATTGGGCATTGTTTTAGCAGCGGCCAATAAGGTATTTTGGAATAATAAGAACAGATATCGAGAGAAAATTTGTTTTTTTTCTTAACACCTTTATAACTTGTGAGCCAGATGATGAAATTGATATAATTGAATAGATTGGGGGATTGGAATATAAAAATTACGAGATTGTAATTAAAACGAGTTTAATATCCTATAAATTAAATTATTAATAGCTCAAATATATGCAAAGATAGGTTTTTCTCGGGATAAGTTGTCTTGGTTGTTGAGAGCTTATCTTCGCATACACCCTGTCACGGAAGCCTTCCAAAATATATATATAATAGAACGATAAGGAGAAAAAAAACCAGTTTCCTTTTTCTCTCACCATTTCGATTTATTTACAAATATTTCGGCTCCTATACAGAGGCCATCTTCAGTGCATATCTGTGAATTCAGGCATTAAATTTAATTTTTTTTTTACAATTTAAAATTTTTATTTTTTTTATACAATTTAAAATTGTTTTTATTGTCAAATTTATAAAATAGTTGAGAAAAATTGAGCGCATGGGCCTGGACGTTCTATGTTCTATGTCATATATGATCTAATTAGCAAGTTAATTAAAATATTAATAGTGATTCCACTGCTGTCTCCTCCTACCAATTCTCTTGCCTGCGCCTGTCAGTCCTCACTCTTGAACATGAGTATGAGATCTCATAAGAAAATAAATTGTTTAAAATATTAAAGTAAAATTAAAAAAAATTTAATATACAAAAAGTAATAGGCAAATAAAAAGAGGTGAGATTAGGGATGTTTCGATGTGTAGATTTGAGATCTATATGAGAATGTATGAGCAAGAGAGAGGACATGCCCAAGCAAGAGAATGGTAGGAGGAGACAGCAGTGGAATCACTATTAATATTTAAAGGAAAAAGGTTTTTTTTTTTTTCAAAAACCAAAATTTTTTTTTTTGCAGCCCCCGCCGGCCGGGGGGGCGGGAAGGGGGGAGGGATTTTAATTAACTTGTTAATTAGATCATATACTGGCATAGAACGTCCAGGCACGAAGCCCATCCGCTATTGTTCTCAACTATTTTATAAACTTGACAATCTCTCTCAAAAAATGCATGTGAGTAAAGAACATATCAAAAAAAATTTTTTAATTGTAAAAAAAAAAAAAAATAAATTTAATGCCTAAATTCACAGATATGCACTGAAGGTGGCCTCTGTATAGGGGCCGAAACATTTGCAGATAAATCGAAGTGGTGAGGGGAGGAAAAAGAGGCTGTTTTTTTTCTCCTTATCGTCCTATTATATATATATTCTGGAAGGCTTCCGTGTCAGGGTGTATGCGAAGATAAGCTCGTCTAATCTACGATTCCCAGCTATACACATATATAATATGGCGGATGATGGAGTTTCTTATTCTTAGTGACCAGTCGAAATGAATTAGTGTTGTCAGAAAAATAAATATATTTTATTAAACTATTAATAACATTATTATTTTTTTTTTTTTTTTTTTCAAATAGATAATAGGCATTCATCGTCATGCTCCTCATAAATGGAGTGTTGAGAGTATCCATTCTAAGAATATTGTCGCCATTCTTCATTTACTTGTCGCTCTTGCTCGTCATTTTCGTGCTCCCGTTCGTCTACCAGAAAATGTTGCTGTTCATGTGGTTGTTGTTCAAAAGAAAGATGGATCCCTAAGTCATCGTACAGTTATGGAAGAGATCACTACTACATATGATGATTTGGGAATGCGTTGCGAACGGGATGCTTTTGACACGCTTTTTTGATCATGCTCCTGATAAATTGCAAGTTGTTAAAAAAGTGAGTCCTTGGGTTTTTTATGTACCAATATATCTCATATGTGATCAAAATATTTAAATCGTGGAGGTGTTAAATAAATCTTTATATTATTTTCTTATTACTTAAATATTTATTAAAGGGACTTCGAGAGGGCTTATTGAATCTTTAGTCCGAAACTACATTTGGTTGATTTTCATTGATCCTTTCACAATATAAATGTTATTATATATTATGTATCTTTTATAAAAGCATAAAAATATATAAATATAGGCCAGATATAGGCAATTAGGGGATCGGCAGTTAGACTAGCCTGCCATCTATTGCAAGAATGCTGAACTAATTTGACATTTGATTTTTAAATAAATCATCTAAGCTTATTTTAAAAATTTCTTAATTAATTTGTGATTAATAATAACAATAAATTCATTTTTAAATTTAAAAAAAAATTAAAGATTATTGGGACAGATTGTTTTTTTGTATTTGTTGATAACAAAAAAATTAATTACGATAATTTTTTAATAAGTCATTAAAAAAATTATAGCTCGATGTCCCAATAATCTCTTATGAATTTAATTCATTAAAAAAAAAACCGCATTGAAAAATTGCTTATAATAGTCTAGTTTTTTTAAAGTATGTTTAGACGTCGCTCCTGAACCCCCTTAACCTTATGTTTCGAAGGCACTGAAGACTCTTCTTCCTCAGAGGTTTAACTCACACACTCCAAAACAATTGTATCTTCACAGCCAAGGTAACATTTGCCAACAAAGATCATCATTTCTCAAAGAGTGATTGCCTTTTAATATATAAATTTATTATTTCAATCGAGAGTCAGTGTATAAAAATAATATACAAACCTTTAAACCTGGATTTTGGTATTATTTTTATATACTCCCGATTGAAATAATAAATTTATAAATTAAAAGGCAATCACTCTTTGGAAATGATGATCTTTGTTGGCAAATATTACCTTGGCTGTGAAGTACAATGTTTTGAGTGTGTGAGGTAGATATAAATGTTTATTTCTAATGAATTTTCAACCAAATTTTGTATTTTTATCTCTTAAGTCATCTTGTTATAACAAGTTTTATATTTTTAGTTAAATTTCAGGAAGAAGAGCCTTCACTGCCTTCGAAATATAAATTAAAATAAAACTCGCTGAAAAAAATACTATTTAAAATTTATTGATATATTCATAAACCATATCAAAACGTAACTCTGACAGAGAATCGAAATTTTAAAATTTTTTATCCCTCTAGACGAGTAGAGACTCTTGAAGTGACACCTCAACAAAAATAAATTGCAAAAACTCCTTTCTTTTTGAATATTTTGATTGCATTTAAATATTTAATTACAGCTGAATACGAAAATAAATTTTAATATAATTTTTTATCATTATTTTTTTAGTCTCTGGTTACATTCGTCAATAAGCATCTGAACAAAGTGAATCTCGAAGTGACCGATTTGGATTCCCAGTTTCATGATGGCGTTTATCTAACTCTTCTCATGGGCCTTCTAGAGGGATTTTTTGTCCCTCTTTATTCCTTTCATTTGACTCCACACGATTTTGATCAAAAAGTTCATAATGTCTCCTTTGCTTTTGAACTTATGCAAGATGTTGGCCTCGCTAAACCAAAAGCTCGTCCAGAAGGTATTTATTAATTTAATAAATTAATTAATAAAATGGTTTCAAATATAATTAAAAAACAATTTGAAAACTTTACATCCTATTCAAATGGCAACGTCTGGCTATAGACTGAATGGCTTGTCTGTAAAGCCGAAATTGCCTTACAAAACAAATTATACTTCTTGTCATAATCATATTGAAAGAAAGGAGTAAAAAGGCTCATTCTGTTTTGAAAACATTTTATTAATTAAAAAATAACAATTGATAAGGTAGGGCTGGACGGTAAACCGGTTTACCGGTAAAAACCGATAAAAATTTTTTACGAAAAACGCGGTAACGAACCTCTAATTCGGTAAAAACCGGTTTTTTCGAAAGTCGGTAAAACTCTATTTTTTTCGGAGCGGTGAAAAATTTTGGTTCACGGCGAGAAAAAAAATGTTCCGCGGCGGCAAACCAAATTGTGGTTCCGCGGCGGC
>JAKCPI010006001.1:0-13333 GCA_023213315.1 Euborellia annulipes
CTTCCCGGATATAACAAATACTACTGTAGTTGCAGTTTGGAAAAATTAACGATTATTAATTAATTTGCTAATGTTTTCTTCTAATGATTATAAATTTCGCTTACTATAACTCCTTGACCTCCTTACTCTCCTCTCATCTTCTCAATTCATCTTCATATTAGTTATTGTACAATATTTTATTCGAATTTGATATGAAACCTTCTATTTTGGTCTCATGCTTTATCAAATTTTATTTAAAAAAAAAATATTTTATTTTGTTCCTATAACTACGTTCAAATTCTTAACAATAGAACAATAAAGAACTTCTCCGACAATTACAGCGTAGTCATAGAAAGAAATAAAAATAAAATTTGATAAAACGTGAACCCAATTAGGAGCCAATATCAAATAGAAATAAATTATTAGCAGTAAGCATGGTTTGAGATGAAGAGAAAAGAAGTGTTGTAAGTGAAAATAAATTTATAATCATTTTTACCTCTAGGAAATTAATAATCTAAATTTTTTCAGGTTGCAACTTATATTTACAACTCGAGAGATAATTAAGCTTGTGAGGAATCAACCCGAAAGACCAATCAATAATTTTTTTTTTTTTCGATCAAATAAATTGCATATACAAGTATTTAAATTGAATAAAATTAATAAATGACTACCAAATTTAAATACACTTTGTATTTATTACTATTATTATTTAATTAAGCATTTTGACTTATTTGGATATATAGACTATAAACTACATTATTTCATACATTACGATACATTTAAAACAGACGAGAAAGTCTAGGTCATTCCAAATAATTAATAATACTGTAATAAATTAAGGTTCGATTTAATTTTAACGATTTTTAGGGGTAGGGAGTTTAATTTTTCAATTTTTCTGTTATAGCGTTAATGTTTATAAAAAAAATTGTCTGGAACAAGTGAAAAATATTCGTGAACCTTGTTAGAGAGAAGGCAGAATCGTCGCATGTGGGCCCGAGAGAGGAGCTGTCAATTATCACATCAACGACTGATGACAGAACAATAAATTCGAACAGAAACGTCTCAAAATTCATTAAGCTAAATTTTTGACTGGTCCTCCCTCGCTGCCTTCTTTATCAGAGATACAGCGATTTTCAATTTTTATAAAAATAAAGAGAGGTCGATTAAAAGGTGCTCTCACTAATTCCGAAATAAGAGTAAAATAAATATTATTTTATGACTACCTTAGTTATTTATCCAAAGGATCGATGATGTTCTGACCTGATAATCCCGGGAATCACAGCGCGCGTCCTGAAACAAATAAAATATTTATTAGCAAAATTTTGATAAGTCGGAGAACTTGGAGAAGGAAAGCGTGGTAAAGTAGAAAGAGAAGAAAAATCATTCTTAGGTTGGATACTTTTGATATAAATAAATAAATAAATAAATATGAATAGTTCATTTAGACTACATCATACCTCAAGTATAAATAACGTAATCTTAAAATTTACCTTAATAAATTTGGATTCTTCTTATTAAGCCAAATAAATCGAATTTATTACTGCAATTTAAGGACGTTTCGGATATGGATTTAACCATATTAGGGATGTGGTATCGAAAAAAAAAGTATGCAAAGGAAAGTATCGATACCAGTAAGTATCGAGTATTTTTTATACTATTTGGTAATCAAAAGAGTATTATAGAAAACATATCGCCGATGAAGAATTGTATTGTATCAAGTCCACTTTTAAAAAAAATTTAGTTTACATAGGCAAGATATTTCTATTGACATAATTTGACAAATAGCGAAAATTGAGAACAGTTATTATTATTATTTGAAATTCCTATCGGGATCCCCCTTTATTTTCCCGAGGTGCTTTCGTGCACGAAGACACACACCTCAAACCCAACCGGCTTCTGGCCGTAGCCATCTACCGGCACCCCGTGAAGTTACGTCATTTCCTATCTCTAACTCCTCCTCCTGCTTTCGTCTCTAGCTAGTGAACTAATCCTTATTTCTGGTTCCAACAGGCTCCTTACTCTTCTATGCTAGGAAGGATGATGTCCTAATTGAGGAGGACTCCCTCAGCACCGGCGTAAAAACTAGTATCGGAAAAATATATTTGAATTAATATTTTCATTCGATACCGATAATCAAGTACTCATATGAGTAAAGTAAAAAAAAGTATCGAGTACAAAAAGTACTGGTATTGAAATAAGAGTATCCCTAAACCAAATTCTTCTCCTCAGCAATAAGTGAAAATCTTAAATTCGTAAGAGGTACTTAGTTTATAGATTAAAATACCCACGGTCAATAAATATAAATATGCGTCGTTTAGAGTTTATATGGCCTAAGATGTCAAAAAGGCTAGGCTTATATAAATATAAAAAAAATATTGATTAAAGTTGAATTTTATTCTTTGTATCAGATTGATCAAGAGTAATAGAAGTTTTTTTTTTCTTTTTTATTTTAATTAACAAAGTTATTTAAGATAAAATAAACTTCATTACAAGATATAAGTAGAGAAAAAAAAAGGAATGGAAAGATAAGATGTAAATTTATTTTAACTCGCTGTTATTATCTCTTATGTGAAATTTTTTCAAGTTTAATTATAGATATACACCTTATAAATTGTGCAAATATCCTTTTTTTTTTCTAATCCAAAGTCACGAAATAGACCGGAAGAATTTGGGGATCTAGGGTAACTTTGCGTGTTAACTTTTATATATACGTAATACGCTAACTATATAAGATTTACCTCTAAAAGTGTGGAGAAAGGTCATGCATGAGTTTATTTTTATTAACCCAAAAGCTTTTAAATTAGGAAAGAGAAAATTGCATTCTAATCAGATGTGTCATATTTGAAAAGATACTGGGGAAGGGAGGGTGGTTTTGGGTAGGGAAATTTGTGACCTCTTTTTTTTCTGAAATAATTTGAGTGTTAAAGCAAAAGTGGACCAAGTCTAAAAGTAAATAATTTTCTTATTTTTCCCTTTTTGGATTGTAAATCATGGTAGTTGTATGGTGTAAAAATGAACCATGTCCGAATTTCAATACTAAACTTCCAGAGTGCAGCAGTTTCTTATTGCAAAAAAAAAATCTAAAAAAAAAATCCAAAAATCGGAATATAAAATTTAAAATGTGCCCTTAGATAAATTATATTTTAAGTTCTTAAGAGGGTTCAGGAGTGACGTCTAAACGTACTTTAAAAAAAAACTAGACTATTATAAGAAATTTTTCAATGCGGTTTTTTTTTTTTTTTTTTTAATGAATTAAAATCATAAGAGATTTTTGGGACATCGAGCTAGAATTTTTTTAATGACTTAATCAAAAATTATCGTAATTAATTTTTTTGTTATCAAGCAAATACAAAAAAAAAAACAATCAGTCCCAATAATCTTTAATTTTTTTTTTTTTTTTTTAATTTAAAAATGAATTTATTGTTATTATTAATCACATATTAATTAAGAAATTTTTAAAATAAGCTTAGATGATTTATTTAAAATTCACCTGTCAAATTAGTTCAACATTCTTGCAATAGATGGGAGGCTAGTCTAACAGACGATATTGTATTAGCCTATATCTGGCCTATATTTATATATTTTTATGCTTTTATAAAAGATACATATTATATAAAAACATTTATAAAGTATTTATTGTTAAAAGATCAATGAAAATCAACCAAATGCAGAAAATATTATTAGCTACCATTCTGACATCTGTTGGAAAATTTTTGAATTACTTGATATTTGGGCATACTTTTTATGACACACTACGCCATCTTAGCGGGAAAAACATGCGTAACCCCTTCACTCCCGAGCCCCTTTAATGATTGCTAAGATGTAAAATAAATAAATGTTGTATATTCTAAAAGGAATTAAATATAAGGCTTTAACTTTGATTCATTTTTTCTCAAATGAGTAAAAAGTGGACTTGGTTCACTTTTGCTCTAAAGCCCTCATTTATTGAATGAATCTGAAACAAGAATTTGGAGAAAAATTATCAATGAACCAATAGCTACATTCACAAATATTCATTACAAATATTATTATTTAATTATTAATAGGGTAAAATTAAATAAATATTTAGATTATTGCTTTACTATTAATTTACTTTACTAACAAAAACAACTAACAAATTAACCTTTTTCATAAATCATCATAAATGAATTATAAAGTACAGTTATGTATGGATAAAGGGTTCATTAATTATTGTAGAAAAAGTAAATAATTAAGAATAAGTTTTTGGCAAGAATAAAAAGGCAATTTGGTAATCCTTATTTATTTATTTAACCAATTTGGCAGTCCACAGCTCCTTAATTTGTAACCCTGGTCGAAATTACTATCTTAAGGTTCAGGTTATTTTAGTCAGGTCGGGTTATTTTAGTTTAGATAATATTTGCAACTGATGTATATAATTTAATTAAAACAGTTCACTAATTTCTGAAAAAGGCGTGGGGGTAACAAATAGAAATAAAAGGACGGGAGTGAAATTTGTATATTTGGTCTCTTAAAAAGTAAGAATATCTGATGAAATCGAAAGAATTTTGTAGACTAGTTAAAAATTAATAATTTCTAAATTAACTTGTTCAAATTGGTAAATAATATTAAAATACTAAACCGATTTAGATAATTTAGGGTCTCGTTCATTTATCCAGTGATATTTACACTTCGTGAGTTCAATGAGCAATTAGATGAATGCATGAACATTTTTAGCCTTTCCAAGGTTGTTCTAATAACTCTTAAACAATTGAAAATTTTATCAAAATCATCCTCTCTATTCAGGGTCCAGGCCCAGGGTTAAATCCTGGGAGCCCGAATCTTTCGGAGATCAATCCTATATCTCTCAAAAAAAAAAAAAAAAATAATAATAATAATAATAATAATAGGTATATTACAATATATTTAAAAATATCTGGTGTGAGTGTTCGCACAGCACACAACTTTTTCGATCGAAAGTCGTGTTCTGTATTTGACACACCAGATTTTTTGTGTCGACATATGTTTAGTTTCTGGCAGTACGGTCGGTATATTTGAATTCACGAAGTAAAATTTATGAACATAGGAAAATATTTATATTTTGTTACCATGGCAACCATTTCTCCTATCTTTCCTATGAAGTACAAGAGTAAAGTGTGCTTCAAAAGATTTCAAGGGCAAAATGAGAATATAGAATTTAAAGGACATCTAAAAAAGAATTGATTTATGAATTTTAATCAAAATCGTTCGAGAAATCTGGTATGACAAGCACAAAACACAACTATCGAAGGTAAGAGACAGTTGGCTGCTGTGCAACCAACACACCAGATTTTTTAATAAATTTTAAAAATTGGATTGGTTACCAATCCAATTGAAATTGAATAATTGAACGTGGCTGTAGCTGATATGTTTAATGGAAAGAGGATGAAAAATAGAGTCTATTCAGTAACGAATACTCTTTATTAGGGACGTTTCGGCTGGGATCAACCCTGCCATCTTCGCCTTCAAAGAGCATATTTATATTTTTCATATATAAATAGAGTTGTCATGATTTAACAATACAAGTAGTTTGCATTATAGGTCCAATGAATGTAATATTTTTTATATTTGATTATAGGTCCAATGAATGTAATATTTTCTTATACATTCATTGGACCTATAATCAAAAAACTTGTATTGTTAAATCATGACAACTCTATTTATATATGAAAAATATAAATATGCTCTTGAAGGCTGAAGATGGCAGGGTTGATCCCAGCAAACATCCTAATAAAGAGTATTCGTTACTAATAGAGTCTATTATTTGGCACCTCTTCCATTAAACAATCCAATTGAAATAAATAGGGACGGGTCTAAATGCCTTTCAATGCCGAAAAAAATCTTAAATGAATTTAAAAAAAAAAAATTATCTATGGTACTACTGATAGTATGTATGCTAGTATTAAAATGTAGGTATCAAATAATTTAAATAAATATTGGTGAAAGATTAAAGAAATTTTCTAATTTAAACCATATTAACAAATCTAATTTTTAGTTTGAATATTATTATTAATATTATTATCATATTAATTAATTATTAATTAATATTATTATCATATTAACAAATCTAATTTTTAGGTTGAATATTATTTTTCTAGGCCTATATAATATTTGAGCAAACAAGAGAGAAATTTCCAAAGTTCTTTTATTTTATAAAGTGTGGTGCAGGTAAAAAAGTTTAAGTAGTCCTTAGTTAACAATTCATTAATTCACTTTCCCTTATTTGATAACATATAATTTATAAAAGGGTTGAAAAAAATTTTCCATTCTGAAAATGACTGGCAAAAAAGTTTAAATTAAATTATAAGCTTTTCATCTCTCTATCTCCAGCTGTTTCCAGACCCTACCCTCTTGACGTCAAAGTCGTCTTAGGTTATGTTTTTAGATATGGAAAAAATAAATTCTAGTGGTTACGTCCCCCTTGATTCCCATATTTTAGAGAAAGTTTAAAGTTAAATTCGTATTTTTTGGTTCAAAGAATTATTCGAAATCTGACCAGGTTTTAATTACATAGAGGATCATTCTTTGGCTGCTTAGTCCTCTTTTACTATATCAATCGTTTATTAAACAAATAAATTTTTTCTGATATTTAATTACTAAGTTAATGCATTTTTTTTTTTTTATATAATTTAAGGTTGTTCGGACATTAAAGCACTTTATCATATTAAAAGCTAATTTTTTAATATGTTATTAATCACTATCAAATACGTATAAAATAAAATTTTGAAGCAGATCTGACGCAGGGTTATCGTGTAATTAATTTTTAAAAAATTGAAATTTAACATGTAGCCTATGGGGAATAACGACGAAACGCACACATATCGATTTATATAGCCACCTCTGCATCAGATACAAAAACAAAAAACTTACATTTTATTAATTCACTTTCGAGGAATACGTTAAAAATAAAATCAAAAGTTTATGCCGTCCGCTTTTAAAGATATTTTAACAAGAAAGTCAAAAAATTCTCCAAAATGACAGTCGCCAATATTTAAAAATAAGGAAGATTTGAGAGTGAGACCAGTCCGGCAACGTCGCATAACATAATTGTCTTTTCTCGATGTCAGTTACATTTTTTTTTTCAATTTTACGATATTTTTTCTCGCATATCGTCCATTGTGTTTTAATATGCATGTACAATTTTTAAAAATTCACTTAAGCCTATTGGCGGCATACTCTTTAATCCTGTCCAGGATGTAGTAAATTAAAGTTGTAGTCTGAAAAAATTATCGATTATTAATTTGCTAGACGTCTCTTTCCACTAATGATTATTTTCACTTGCAATTACCCCATGACCTCTTCACCCATCAACACAAATTATTCAAATCATTCTATATATTATATTTTTAATTGATATGACTCCTATTTTGAACTCATGTTTTATCAAAAATTATTTATTTCTATGACTATGAAAAGTAAAGATGATTCTTAATTATTCTAATGGTAACAATTGCAACGTAGTCATAGAAATAAAATTTGATAAAACATGAGGCCAAAATAAAAGGAGTAAGATCAAATAGAAATAAACAAATATAAAAGATTAATTTGAAAAGAGAAAGGGATAAAGATGTCATTGTAAGTGAAAATAAATTTAAAATTTAGAAAGCAATATCTAGAAAATTTTTTTGCTTCTCGAATATATCCAAGTTTTTTCGTCAATTTTTCCTCGATTGATCTAGCAAATTATTATTTCCAGACTATAACTACTTTAATTTATTATATCCCGGAAGATAATTAATTATGTGGTATCAATCAAAAGTTATTTTTTTTTTTTTAATTTTCGATCAAAAAAATCGTACATGTATTCAAATTGGAAAAAATTAATAAATGATTGAACTGAAAACATAGTATTGTAGGTATATTAGGGTGGCACTTATTTACCAAACTTAAAATTCTGAACTGTTCCCCCCTCCCCCCAGATCATTCAATTATCACAAAAACATAAGATTGCAATGGTAAAAGTCCTCAAATTAAGCGTTTAAACCGTGTCGAAATGCTAATGAAGATTAGTATAAAATGTACTTCAAACTATTCCCAGACGTCGTGTACGTCTTATGTACGTACATAAGACGTACTGTGCTATCTGGGTTTCCACGAAAAAATTTCACTGATTAAAGAGCATCTAAAAAATAGTTGATTTATGAATTTTAATAACATAAAACATTGAAGCAAATTTTGAGAAAATGGAAAAAAACCGAAAAGTACATCAGTAAAGTTCTAGTATTTTTTAGCTGATTTTGTTCAAAAGCTTCGAGTCATGTCGCAAGGAATGGAGTGCCTAACTTAAATATAAAATTTCAACCTCAGCCAAAAAGTTCTAGTACTTGACTGATGTACTTTTTTTCTATTTTCTCAAAATTCGCTCCAACGATTTTGAAAAGGCGAGGGACGGCCGTAGGCAGGCCCGAGCCAGCTAGAGGGACCAGGAGGGCGAAGGCGGGTGGCGCGGCTAGTTATTAATTAATAAAGTAACTCAAGAAATATCGAAGTTATTAGTAAGAAATATAA
Organism: Euborellia annulipes; assembly: GCA_023213315.1. Lineage (NCBI taxonomy): Eukaryota > Metazoa > Arthropoda > Insecta > Dermaptera > Anisolabididae > Euborellia > Euborellia annulipes. The sequence continues at coordinate 8,485 of JAKCPI010006001.1, forward strand.
TAAAGAAAAAAAAAAAAAAACAGCAGCATCATTAAAGGAGGAAAGAGAATAGGAATCTTTATATGCAGAGATGAAGGGGGAATGGAAGTTGGTCCAATGGTCCAGGCAAAACTGCCAGGGAAGGAAAAGGAAAAAGGCCGTTTTCATTGGAAGTTGGCCAAGATTAAACTTCACACACAAGCACAAGGAAGCAACCATTTAGCCCGAGAGGGCGTTATGGAGCCATATAAAAGGGTGGGAGAACAAAAAGTAGCTGCGTTAGGGGGAGGGTAGGTTGGAACTTGTCACAATCCCGGGGTTTGCAGCTCTCTTTAATTGAGAGAAAGAAACACCCCGGCAATGGAATTAGCTCCACCATCTTTGTTATTATTATTTTGTTTCTTTTAATTTTTAATGGCGCATAGTTTGAAAAAAATTTGTTTGATGCTTCTAATTTTAAATTTCAAAGGTGTTTATTTTTAAAATTCATATTCATATATAGAATCAGGTTTTATATTTAACGATGTTATAAACGGGAGAAAAAATATGTATTTTTGTTTTAGACAATCGAAGATTTTACTTTCTCTTAGCTATATATGATAATATATAGATAGAAAGTATTGGATTCATGTCAAAAATTCGATATCGAGATTTTGATGGGTATGTCCCCAGAAACAAAAAAAAGTGGTTTTCGTGACTGTCTCTGTATCTGTGTGTGTATGTGTGTCTGAGAGCAAAATATCTCAAGAACGAAAAGAACTAGGAGGTTGAAAATTTATATCTAACAAATTGTTAGACACCCCCCTGGCACGTGACACGAAGCTTTTGGACAAAATCGACCAAAGAGTACTAGTACTTTTCTGATGGACTTTTTTTTAGGTTTTTTTCGGATTTCTCAAAATTTACTCCAACGATTTTTTTTTATCACTCACACAGTCTTTTCGGCAACTTAGACATAGATCATATAAGACTTTGACGATTACCGTTATATTAATAATATATTTATTTGGGGTACAGGCATTCTTATTTAATAAATTAGAATTTATTAGGAGACAATACAGAATATTTCTGTGACCCAACTTAAGCTAGTCCGCGGGCTTGGTGTGGGGTTAGTGTGCTGGCCTTGTATACTAAGGATCGCTGGTTCGGATCTCAGGCAGTCCGATGATTTTATTTAAGCCATTTGGTATCCAAATATTCTGTAATAATTGTATCACAATAAATTCTAATTTATTTTAAAACAGAACAAAAAAAAAAAAAAAAAAAACATTTGAAGTCAAAAATTGTATAAATAAATAGGAAAATGGTTTAAGGGCGAAGGCTAGATACCATAAATGTATATATGTAAAAACATATAATCCAACCAAATAAAATATTATTTTTATTGTTATTATTTAAAACAGAACGACTAGAAGAGGAATTAAGAGAGAGCCTGGGATCGATAAGTTCTGAATAAAAAACTTTTGTACTGTACATGAATCCCACCCATCGCATTAAAAATTTATATTTTTCTTTAAAAATTATAATTTTGTTATGTACGAGTAGGCCTACATATACAGATTATTAAACTTACTTAAAACAAATGAAAAGTAAATTATTTTAAGCTGTTTCCAGATAAAATATTACATTTGCAAACTATAAAACTATACTATACAAAAGTATTCGTACTTTTAGTGTGTCGATGATAAAAGTGTCGCAGCTTCAAATAGTTTGAGAAACATTGGTGAAACATCTATATGATCTTTGGATTTTTTTTTTTATTTAACTAAGGTATTTTTTGGCATCGAAGGCCTTTTAGACCCCTTCCCTATTTATTTAAATTGATTTGTAGCAAATTAAATTTAAATAAATTTTGTCGCCTAAGACGGGTTGCGAACCTGTGACCCTTGGTACAAAAGGCTAACTCCAACACAAAGCCCCAGAGCTCATTGGAATTTGAACCAATAAGCGTTAAAAAAATGAATTTTATATCAAAGACTTGTCAATTTTATTAAAGGTGATTTTTAGATGTTTTATAAATGAAGTCTTTTCCAACATGTTATTTATATGTAAATATTGCTATCTATAGATGTCCTTAACAAAATAATTGGATCAGTGGTTTAGGAACTTTAAAGTAATATCAGAAATTGGCAAAAAATAAATCAATAAAATTCCAGCCTTAAAATCACCAGGGATAACTAATAAAATTTCTGCTATGAAAGGATATTTAGGAAGTTTTATGAATTTTTGATATCTGTGAATAAACTATTGTGAAAGTGGACTAATTCTCTCTCAAATATAATAATTTCCTTCCAAGAAAATAATAATTAGCGTTGGGCGGGCCAGTACAATAAATTTGAGATCAAAATACTAATTTATTTCAATCTAGAGAAAATGTATAACTTAGTAATTTTAATAATAATAATAAATAATAAGAACTTGATGGCGAAAGGAAGGAAGTCCATTTCGCTTCTAAGATTGAAAAGGAATTCATTTACTATTCTGGAATTTTATACTATACTAAAAAAAAGCAAACTTGGTTATTACGATCTCTTCTCCTTGAAATCACCCTTTTTTGATTTTTGACCTTTGATCGTCCTTCGAGAAAAAAGGGTTCAAGGGAAAGAGAGGAAGGAATCTTTATATTTTCTTTTTTTTTTTTATAAAACAGGCCGTAAAACGAGAATTTTTGAAACATTTTAGGCAGGATGATTCAAGATGAAAACAATTTTTTAATGATATCTTTGTAATTATAAAATGTCATGAAATGAACCTACTATAGGCTATTGGTTTTGGAACAAGTTAAATTAGATTTAAATAACGCATCATAAAACAACAGGGAGTGAGTGGTAGGTGTCCAAAAAAAGGGGAGAAAGAGGAAAAAATAAGAATTAGAATAGGGTAAAAGTAGACATATGATATTGAGAGGGAATGATATTAAAAATAAGAAATAATTTATTCATTATTTTTATTTGTCTGTAAATTTGTAAATTATATTGTCCACTAAATGAACTCAGAATCTGAGAGGGAAAAATTAAAAAAAAATTATATTTTGTTTAGGCCTACTGTGAAAATGTAAATATGTCCATGTCCCAGAAAGTGCATATATTGGTATATTAACGTAGTCATAAACCGTCTTAACGCCTTTGAGTTAGGCAACCAAACTGACACAGGCTCAGTAATGTGTGAGCTAAACCCTTATCAAAACATACAGGAGTCTTTTCACAAAAGAATAACCATTACAATTTATTTTTTACTTTCTCTTATCTATATATGTACATAGTACATATATAGAAAGTTGAGGAGGCGATTAGCCAAGGGGATAAAGTCAAGTTTATAATCCTGAGTTGAAGACAACTTGAATTCAAATCTTCCTCATGGCAAAAAATTATCCAACTCTATTTGAGATGCCTCCACCTGAGGAAAGAAACGGTAACCCACCTCAGTAATATTAACTTGAAAGTTACCCTTCAGAATAAACACAACGTGACAGGTCTGACAACAATGACTGAATACGGAGAGAGAAATTATTGGATTCATTTAATGTAAAATAAAAGACATATTTTCAAGTGGGGGGCTCGCTGATGTAGTGGCCTAGGGTGTCGGCTTCTACAAAGAAGATCCCATATGATTCTCAGTAGGCGATATATAAGGGAAGTGAGTTTTATTGGTGTAGGTCGAGGGTTTGGAGACCCGGTGCAATGGTCAGCCCGCCTATGCCCCGGAAAGGCTGGAGATCCTGGGTTCGATTCCCGGGGGCCATGGGAAGTTTGGCCTCGCCAACAAAAAACACTCACAGTCTTGTTAAATATATCTATGACTAGTTAAGTCCGAATCGAGGTATTTTGAAGACCATTATCTTATTCAAATATATATAGATCTCGAAAAATATTTAAAAATATCAGATTATTTATATTGATTTTTTTTTTCTGCTTGCTCAAGGTCTTTTTCAGCATCGAAGGCTATTTAGTCTCTATTTATTTTAATTGGATTGGTAGCCAATCCAATTGAAATAAATTTTTGTCGCATGAGACGGGATGCGAACTCCCGACCCCCAGCAAAAGAGGCAGAAACTCTACCACTGAGCTATGCCGCAAGGGCTCGAGGGAGTTAAATTTTCAATTTGATAACAAATTCCAATTCTGTTGAATATGTCTTGAATATACTTAACCGAAAGTTTAATATTTTGAATGGTATTTTACAGAGAGCTAGTAGTGGGCGGCGATTCCTCAGGGAGAGAGCGTGGGATGATTTTAGAAGGACCGCGAACAAACATGACATTTTCACTTAATTAAATTTCAATAAGTTTAAGGTAATAATTAATATTCTAACAGAGGAAATATTAAAAAACTATATTCTCTATAAAGTTTTTAATTCAATTTCCCAATTCACTGAGTAAATTTTCAATTTAAAATCATTTAATCAAAGATACTTCAATAAAAAAACAATCATAACAACGACGACAACAACAATTGAGCTTATTTGTCAACATAAATGCATCATTTGCCAAAGAGCATAATAGACCATTATAAATGAAAATGGGTCGCCGAGTGAATACTTAAATGTTAGTAATGTTTCGAGCTTAAGCCTCTCTCTCTCTCTCTCTCTCTCTTGATCTCCGAAAGCGGGAAAACGAGGGACAGACGAAAGGACCTCTTGTGAATTAGTAAGTTTCCTCAAAGGTGGTTTGTGACCTCTTGTGACCCACCCACATTATATATACAAGAAAGAGGGAGAAAAGCGGCTGGTGAATTAGTAAATGAAACGGGAATTCAATTTCTCTTTTATTCTAAAGAAGATTTGAGAAAAAAAGGGATGTTGACAAAATTTGGAGGAAAAAAAAACGATCCCGATTTGCTTATTATTAAAGTAGTCCAGAAATTTCTGAAAT
>JAKCPI010006002.1:0-16383 GCA_023213315.1 Euborellia annulipes
TAATATTTCAGAAATTTCTAGACTAATTTAATAATAAGCAAATCGGGATCGTTTTTTTTTTCCTCCAAATTTTGTCAACATCCCTTTTTTCTCAAATCTTCTTTAGAATAAAAGAGAAATTGAATTCCCGTTTCATTTACTAATTCACCAGCCGCTTTTCTCCCTCTTTCTTGTATATATAATGTGGGTGGGTCACAAGAGGTCACAAACCACCTTTGAGGAAACTTACTAATTCACAAGAGGTCCTTTCGTCTGTCCCTCGTTTTCCCGCTTTCGGAGATCAAGAGAGAGAGAGAGAGAGAGAGAGAGAGAGGGCTTAAGCTCGAAACATTACTAACATTTAAGTATTCACTCGGCGACCCATTTTCATTTATAATGGTCTATTATGCTCTTTGGCAAATGATGCATTTATGTTGACAAATAAGCTCAATTGTTGTTGTTGTCGTTGTTATGATTGTTTTTTTATTGAAGTATCTTTGATTAAATGATTTTAAATTGAAAATTTACTCAGTGAATTGGGAAATTGAATTAAAAACTTTATAGAGAATATAGTTTTTTAATATTTCCTCTGTTAGAATATTAATTATTACCTTAAACTTATTGAAATTTAATTAAGTGAAAATGTCATGTTTGTTCGCGGTCCTTCTAAAATCATCCCACGCTCTCTCCCTGAGGAATCGCCGCCCACTACTAGCTCTCTGTAAAATACCATTCAAAATATTAAACTTTCGGTTAAGTATATTCAAGACATATTCAACAGAATTGGAATTTGTTATCAAATTGAAAATTTAACTCCCTCGAGCCCTTGCGGCATAGCTCAGTGGTAGAGTTTCTGCCTCTTTTGCTGGGGGTCGGGAGTTCGCATCCCGTCTCATGCGACAAAAATTTATTTCAATTGGATTGGCTACCAATCCAATTAAAATAAATAGAGACTAAATAGCTTTCGATGCTGAAAAAGACCTTGAGCAAGCAGAAAAAAAAATCAATATAAATAATCTGATATTTTTTAAATATTTTTCGAGATCTATATATATTTGAATAAGATAATGGTCTTCAAAATACCTCGATTCGGACTTAACTAGTCATAGATATATTTAACAAGACTGTGAGTGTTTTTTGTTGGCGAGGCCAAACATCCCATGGCCCCCGGGAATCGAACCCAGGATCTCCAGCCTTTCCGGGGCATAGACGGGCTGACCATTGCACCGGGTCTCCAAACCCTCGACCTACACCAATAAAACTCACTTCCCTTATATATCGCCTACTGAGAATCATATGGGATCTTCTTTGTAGAAGCCGACACCCTACCCCACTACACCAGCGCGCCCCCCACTTGAAAATATGTCTTTTATTTTACATTAAATAAATCCAATAATTTCTCTCTCCGTATTCAGTCATTGTTGTCAGACCTGTCACGTTGTGTTTATTCTGAAGGGTAACTTTCAAGTTAATATTACTGAGGTGGGTTACCGTTTCTTTCCTCAGGTGGAGGCATCTCAAATAGAGTTGGATAATTTTTTGCCATGAGGAAGATTTGAATTCAAGTTGTCTTCAACTCAGGATTATAAACTTGACTTTATCCCCTTGGCTAATCGCCTCCTCAACTTTCTATGTATGTACTATGTACATATATAGATAAGAGAAAGTAAAAAATAAATTGTAATGGTTATTCTTTTGTGAAAAGACTCCTCTATGTTTTGATAAGGGTTTAGCTCACACATTACTGAGCCTGTGTCAGTTTGGTTGCCTAACTCAAAGGCGTTAAGACGTTTTATGACTACGTTAATATACCAATATATGCACTTTCTGGGTCATGGATATTTACATTTTCACAGTAGGCCTAAACAAAATATAATTTTTTTTTTAATTTTTCCCTCTCAGCTTCTGAGTTCATTTAGTGGACAATATAATTTACAAATTTACAGACAAATAAAAATAATGAATAAATTATTTCTTATTTTTAATATCATTCCCTCTCAATATCATATGTCTACTTTTACCCTATTCTAATTCTTATTTTTTCCTCTTTCTCCCCTTTTTTTGGACACCTACCACTCACTCCCTGTTGTTTTATGATGCGTTATTTAAATCTAATTTAACTTGTTCCAAAACCAATAGCCTATAGTAGGTTCATTTCATGAAATTTTATAATTACAAAGATATCATTAAAAAATTGTTTTTATCTTGAATCATCCTGCCTAAAATGTTTCAAAAATTCTCGTTTTACGGCCTGTTTTATAAAAAAAAAAAAGAAAATATAAAGATTCCTTCCTCTCTTTCCCTTGAACCCTTTTTTCTCGAAGGACGATCAAAGGTCAAAAATCAAAAAGGGTGATTTCAAGGAGAAGAGATCGTAATAACCAAGTTTGCTTTTTTTTAGTATAGTATAAAATTCCAGAATAGTAAATGAATTCCTTTTCAATCTTAGAAGCGAAATGGACTTCCTTCCTTTCGCCATCAAGTTCTTATTATTTATTATTATTATTAAAATTACTAAGTTATACATTTTCTCTAGATTGAAATAAATTAGTATTTTGATCTCAAATTTATTGTACTGACCCGCCCAACTCTAATTATTATTTTCTTGGAAGGAAATTATTATATTTGAGAGAATTAGTCCACTTTCACAATAGTTTATTCACAGATATCAAAAATTCATAAAACTTCCTAAATATCCTTTCATAGCAGAAATTTTATTAGTTATCCCTGGTGATTTTAAGGCTGGAATTTTATTGATTTATTTTTTGCCAATTTCTGATATTACTTTAAAGTTCCTAAACCACTGATTCAGTTATTTTGTTAAGGGCATCTATAGATAGCAATATTTACATATAAATAACATGTTGGAAAAGACTTCATTTATAAAACATCTAAAAATCACCTTTAATAAAATTGACAAGTCTTTGATATAAAATTCATTTTTTTAACGCTTATTGGTTCAAATTCCAATGAGCTCTGGGGCTTTGTGTTGGAGTTAGCCTTTTTGTACCAAGGGTCGCAGGTTCGCAACCCGTCTCAGGCGACAAAATCTATTTAAATTTAATTTGCTACAAATCAATTTAAATAAATAGGGAAGGGGTCTAAATGGCATTCGATGCCGAAAAAGACCTTAGTTAAATAAAAAAAAAATCCAAAGATTATATAGATGTTTCACCAATGTTTCTCAAACTATTTGAAGCTGCGACACTTTTATCATCCACACCCTAAAAGTACGAATACTTTTGTATAGTATAGTTTTATAGTTTACAAATGTAATATTTTATCTGGAAACAGCTTAAAATAATTTACTTTTCATTTGTTTTAAGTAAGTTTAATAATCTGTATATGTAGGCCTACTCGTACATAACAAAATTATAATTTTTAAAGAAAAATATAAATTTTTAATGCAATGGGTGGAACTGATATACAGTACAAAAGTTTTTTATTCAGAACTTATCGATCCCAGGCTCTCTCTTAATTCCTCTTCTAGTCGTTCTGTTTTAAATAATAACAATAAAAATAATATTTTATTTGGTTGGATTATATGTTTTTACATATATACATTTATGGTATCTAGCCTTCGCCCTTAAACCATTTTCCTATTTATTTATACAATTTTTGACTTCAAATGTTTTTTTTTTTTGTTCTGTTTTAAAATAAATTAGAATTTATTGTGATACAATTATTACAGAATATTTGGATACCAAATATCTTAAATAAAATCATCGGACTGCCTTAGATCCGAACCAGCGATCCTTAGTATACAAAGCCAGCACGCTAGCCCCACACCAAGCCCGCGGACTAGCTTAAGTTGGGTCGCAGAAATATTCTGTATTGTCTCCTAATAAATTCTAATTTATTAAATAAGAATGCCTGTACCCCAAATAAATATATTATTAATATAACGGTAATCGTCAAAGTCTTATATGATCTATGTCTAAGTTGCCGAAAAGAATGTGTGAGTGATAAAAAAAAAAATCGTTGGAGCAAATTTTGAGAAATCCGAAAAAAACCTAAAAAAAAGTCCATCAGAAAAGTACTAGTACTCTTTGGTCGATTTTGTTCAAAAGCTTCGTGTCACGTGCCAGGGGGGTGTCTAACAATTTGTTAGATATAAATTTTCAACCTCCTAGTTCTTTTCGTTCTTGAGATATTTTGCTCTCAGACACACATACACACAGATACAGAGACAGTCACGAAAACTACTTTTTTTTGTTTCTGGGGACATACCCATCAAAATCTCGATATCGAATTTTTGACATGAATCCAATACTTTCTATCTATATATTAACATATATAGCTAAGAGAAAGTAAAATCTTCGATTGTCTAAAACAAAAATACATATTTTTTCTCCCGTTTATAACATCGTTAAATATAAAACCTGATTCTATATATGAATATGAATTTTAAAAATAAACACCTTTGAAATTTAAAATTAGAAGCATCAAACAAATTTTTTCAAACTATGCGCCATTAAAAATTAAAAGAAACAAAATAATAATAATAACAAAGATGGTGGAGCTAATTCCATTGCCGGGGTGTTTCTTTCTCTCAATTAAAGAGAGCTGCAAACCCCGGGATTGTGACAAGTTCCAACCTACCCTCCCCCTAACGCAGCTACTTTTTGTTCTCCCACCCTTTTATATGGCTCCATAACGCCCTCTCGGGCTAAATGGTTGCTTCCTTGTGCTTGTGTGTGAAGTTTAATCTTGGCCAACTTCCAATGAAAACGGCCTTTTTCCTTTTCCTTCCCTGGCAGTTTTGCCTGGACCATTGGACCAACTTCCATTCCCCCCTTCATCTCTGCATATAAAGATTCCTATTCTCTTTCCTCCTTTAATGATGCTGCTGTTTTTTTTTTTTTTTTTTTTTTTTTTTTTTTTTTTTTTTCCTTTATTATATTTCTTACTAATAATAACTTCGATATTTCTTGAGTTACTTTATTAATTAATAACTAGCCGCGCCACCCGCCTTCGCCCTCCTGGTCCCTCTAGCTGGCTCGGGCCTGCCTACGGCCGTCCCTCGCCTTTTCAAAATCGTTGGAGCGAATTTTGAGAAAATAGAAAAAAAAGTACATCAGTCAAGTACTAGAACTTTTTGACTGAGGTTGAAATTTTATATTTAAGTCAGACACCCCACCCCCTGCGACATGACTCGAAGCTTTTGAACAAAATCAGCTAAAAAAATACTACAACTTTACTGATTAACTTTTTCGGTTTTTTTCGATTTTCTCAAAATTTGCTTCAATGTTTTTGATTAAAATTCATAATTAAACTATTTTTTAGATGCTCTTTAATAACTATATCAGGGAAATCTCGTGGAAATAGTTTGAAGTACACTTTATGCTAATCTTCATTAGTATTTCGACTCGATTTATAGGTTTAATTTGAAAGCTTTTACCATTGCAATCTTATGTTTTTGTAATAATTGAATGATCTCGGCGTGGGGGGGGGGGGGGCAGTTCAGAATTTTAAGTTTGGTAAATAGGTGCCACCCTAATGTACAGTGAGGGACAATATTAAGTCCCACCCATGCGTTTTCTACTTGTGATTATTTCATTCTTTTTATAAAAAAAATGAAATCTTTATTGGAAATTTTCTAAGTTCGAACCATGAAAGTTTCCATTAAAAAATGAAATAAACAATGAAATAATCACAAGTAGAAAACGAATGGGTGGGACTTAATAACATATTAATATTGACCCTCCAGAGGCGTACCGAGGCAGTTGGGGGCCTGGGGCGGCACTAGAAGAGGGGGCCTAATATTGAATTTTTTTTGGGGGGTGCTCATTTTTAAATATCCTTCTCCATACACAAAAATATTTTTAAAATATCGTATATCCCTGAACCCCAAGGGCTCCGGGGCCTTTCAAAGAGAAATTTTCATTAAATTTTGTTCTTACTTGAGCCCTGGGGCCTCTCAAAGGGAAATTTTCATTAAATTTTGCTTTTTTTATCTAAATTTTTCCGTTTTTACTTGAGCCCTGAGGGCCCCGGGGCCTCTCAAAGGGAAATTTTCATTAAATTTTTTTTTTATAAATATATGGGGGCCTATTTCGGCTCGGGGCCTGGGGCGGACCGCCCCCCACGCCCCCCCCCCCCCTCGGTACGCCACTGTGACCCTCACTGTACATACAATACTAAATAATGATTTGCTAGATCAATCGAGGAAAAAGCGACGAAAAACTTGAATATATTCGAGAAGCAAAAAAAAAAATTTTCTAGATATTGCTTTCTAAATTTTAAATTTATTTTCACTTAGAATGACATCTTTATCCTTTCTCTTTTCAAATTAATCTTTTATATTTGTTTATTTCTATTTGATCTTACTCCTTTTATTTTGGCCTCATATTTTATCAAATTTTATTTCTATGACTACGTTGCGATTGTTACCATTAGAATAATTAAGAATCATCTTTACTTTTCATAGTCATAGAAATAAATAATTTTTGAAAAAACATGAGTTCAAAATAGGAGTCATATCAATTAAAAATATAATATATAGAATGATTTGAATAATTTGTGTTGATGGGTGAAGAGGTCATGGGGTAATTAATTGCAAGTGAAAATAATCATTAGTGGAAAGAGACGTCTAGCAAATTAATAATCGATAATTTTTTCAGACTACAACTTTAATTTACTACATCCTGGACAGGATTATGCCGCCAATAGGCTTAAGTGAATTTTTAAAAATTGTACATGCATATTAAATTATAAAAAAAAAAAAAATCATTAACTTAGTAATTAAATATCAGAAAGAATTTATTTATTTAATAAACGATTGATATAGAAAAAGAGGAGTAAGCAGCCAAAGAATGATCCTCTATGTAATTAAAACCTGGTCAGATTTCGAATAATTCTTTGAACCAAAAAATACGAATTTAACTTTAAACTTTCTCTAAAATATGGGAATCAAGGGGGACGTAACCACTAGAATTTATTTTTTCCATATCTAAAAACATAACCTAAGACGACTTTGACGTCAAGAGGGTAGGGTCTGGAAACAGCTGGAGATAGAGAGATGAAAAGCTTATAATTTAATTTAAACTTTTTTGCCAGTCATTTTCAGAATGGAAAATTTTTTCAACCCTTTTATAAATTATATGTTATCAAATAAGGGAAAGTGAATTAATGAATTGTTAACTAAGGACTACTTAAACTTTTTTACCTGCACCACACTTTATAAAATAAAAGAACTTTGGAAATTTCTCTCTTGTTTGCTCAAATATTATATAGGCCTAGAAAAATAATATTCAACCTAAAAATTAGATTTGTTAATATGATAATAATATTAATTAATAATTAATTAATATGATAATAATATTAATAATAATATTCATCCTAAAAATTAGATTTGTTAATATGGTTTAAATTAGAAAATTTCTTTAATCTTTCACCAATATTTATTTAAATTATTTTAACACTAGCATACTATCCGTAGTTGTAGCGGTGGCAAAATGGCTGGTGGCCTAATGCCAACAGTTCTTTTAAATAAATAAATAATACTATCCGTAGTACCATAGATAATTTTTTTTTTTTTTTTAATTCATTTAAGATTTTTTTCGGCATTGAAAGGCATTTAGACCCCGTCCCTATTTATTTCAATTGGATTGGCAGCCAATCCAATTTTTAAAATTTATTAAAAAACCTGGTGTGATGGTTGCACAGCAGCCAACTGTCTCTTACCTTCGATAGTTGTGTTTTGTGCTTATCATACCAGATTTCTCGAACGATTTTGATTAAAATTCATAAATCAATTCTTTTTTAGATGTCCTTTAAAATCTATATTCTCATTTTGCCCTTGAAATCTTTTGAAGCACACTACTCTTGTACTTCATAGGAAAGATAGAAATGGTTGCCATGGAAACAAAATATAAATATTTTCTTATGTTCATAAATTTTACTTCGTGAATTCAAATATACCGTACTGCCAGAAACTAAACATATGTCGACACAAAAAATCTGGTGTGTCAAATACAGAACACGACTTTCGATCGAAAAAGTTGTGTGCTGTGCGAACACTCTGATAAAAACTGATATGAAGAACGTTCAATATTTATTTGTGTATAAATATAAAAACATAAATGATTACAAAAATATAGAACCATAGAAACAATTCAATTGAAATAAATACATCTTCAACACTTCCCCTGAAATTAATTTCTTTTCATTTTGAAACCTCCTCTTATGAAATTAATTTCTTTTCATTTGAATACCAGCCTCTTGAGAACAATATAAGTGCTTTTCATATGGAACACCTTTTGTTAAAAAATCCGCTATCATTTTTTCACTTGGTAAATAAATTATCTTGAGTGATCCTTCATTCACCTTTTCTCTAATGAAATGATACTTTATATCGATGTGTTTAGATCGATTGTGAAATGTATTATTACTTGCCAAAATAATGGAAGTTTTGTTATCGCAGAATATTTTCATAACCGATGAGTTATCCTTTTCTTTAATTAATTCCTTCGCCAAACCTTTTAACCATATAGCTTCTTGAGTTGCGGCTGCAAGAGCCATGTATTCCGCCTCAGTGGTAGATAAAGCAGTCGTTGTTTGTTTTTTGGAATTCCATGAAATTGCTCCACCACTTAATTTAAAAATATATCCTGAAATAGATCGTCTCTCTTCCTCATCATTTCCCCAATCGGCATCACTAAATCCAATCAAATTTTTATTTGCATCTCGTTTATACATAATTTTTGCATTAAAGGTCCCTTTAAGATATCTAAAAATTCTTTTCACCGCCATCCAATGTCCTTTTCCTGGATTACTGCAAAATCTGCTAACTACATTTACCGCATGTGAAATATCAGGACGAGAGATTTGTGATACATATAATAAACTTCCCACTGCCTCCTGGTAAGGTATCTTTTTCATTTCCTCCTCTTCCTCTTTATTCTTTGGACACATATTCTTATTAATTTTTTGATTAATGTCTAATGGTATTTTTACCGGATTGCAATCATCCATATTATAACGATTAAGAATATTTTTTATATATAATTCCTGATCAATCCATAATTTACCTTCTTCACGATTTCTAGTAATTTGCATCCCTAAAATATATCGGGCCTCTCCTATATCTTTCATTTTAAAATTTGACATTAATTTCATTTTCAAATCCTTTTTAATTTCATTGTTATTTGAAAATATTAAAAAATCATCTACATAAATAGCTAAAATTAAAATATTATTTCCATTAAAATTATAATAAATGCATGGGTCAATTTCAGAAACGCTAAGTCCCATACTTTTCAAATGAGTGTCTAATTTTTGGTTCCAAACTCTACTAGCCTGCTTCAATCCGTATAAAGATTTTTTAAGTTTGCATACCTTATTATTTACACGAAAACCTTCGGGTTGTAACATGTAGATCTCATCTTGCAGCTCACCTTGTAAAAAAGCAGTCACCGCATCCATTTGGTCAATATCTAGATCATGTTGGACAGCGAGAGCTAATAAAAATCTAATTGAATTATACCTTACAACAGGAGAAAATGTTTTCATTGTTTTCATTGAACTCATTTACCGGTAAATTTGCATTAACATCATTTAAAATTGCTTGATGCCCACTTGTTGTTGAGTAGTTAATATTTTCTTTAGTTCCAAAGTTCTCTTCTAAAAAGTAAAAAGAATTCATGTCTCTTTCTTTAATTTCTTTCTTATTTAAGCTTTTTATAAAATCATTTTCTAGAAAAATAACATCTCTACTCTTTATAACAATATTTTGACTTGGATTATAAAGTCGATATGCCTTTGAATCTTCACAATATCCCACAAATATATGCATTTCTGATTTTGGATCAAATTTTTTCTTTTCTCTCTAGGTACATGAACCATAGCATTGCAACCAAAAACACGCAAGTGTTTTAAATTAGGCTTTCGACCTGACCAAGCCTCTTCAGGAGTTTTATTAATCAATCCTTTACAAGGAGACCGGTTTATTAAATATGCGGCCGTTTTTACTGCTTCTGCCCAAAATTTCTTATCTAAATTTGCTTCAAAAAGTAAACATCTTGCCTTTTCAATTAGAGTCCTGTTCATTCTCTCTGCCTTTCCGTTTTGTTCGGGACTATAAGGTGCTGTAGTTTGATGAATTATTCCATGTATTTTGAAGTAATTAACAAATTCTTTATTACAATATTCTCCACCATTATCAGTGCGAATTACTTTAATCCTTTTCCCAGTCTGATTTTCGACTTCATTTTTAAATTTTTCAAAACAATCTTTTACCTCATGTTTATTTTTTAAAAAATAAACAAAAATCATTTTTGTAAAATCATCTAAGAACAATAAAATATATCTGGATCCTCCTAAAGATTTAATTTCAATTGGACCACATAAGTCTGAATGTATCAATTCTAACATTTCTTTTGTTTTACTTTCACTCTCACCAAAAGGCAATCTTGTTTGTTTTCCTTTTAAACATATAATACACTGATCGGTAATTTCTTTTTCTGGAAAAGAAATCCCATATGCCATATTATTTTTTAATTTAATAAGATTTTTATAGTTAATGTGCCCCATACGGCGATGCCAAGTTTCATAATCTTTAAAATAATTAACGAAATAATTATAATTAATTCTTTTATGACTTTCTGGTTGATCAAGTTTAAACATATTGTTAATTAATTTAGCCGTTGCTATTACCTCTTGATTTTGATTAAAAATTCGACATCCAGAAGAATCAAAAATTACCTCATTTCCTTTCTTGACTATTTGACTTACTGAAAGCAAATTCGAACAAATATTTGGAATATAAAGTACATCTTTTACCATTATTTCTTCCAATTTACCATTACATTGTACAGGCATATAGACATCTCCTACATTTTTTACTTCTAGTTTATTATTATTCGCTGTCATGACTTCAGAATTATAATATTTTTTTTGATTATAAATCCAATTTTGATTCAAAGTCATATGCGCAGAGGCTCCCGAATCGATGTACCAATCAAATTTATTGACTCCGTTGGAATTATCAATATCTTTTACAGTTAACGTAGTAAACAAAGCATTATCTGCATTATCAGATTTCTTGGGATTATTTCTCAAATAAGGGAAAGTGAATTAATGAATTGTTAACTAAGGACTACTTAAACTTTTTTACCTGCACCACACTTTATAAAATAAAAGAACTTTGGAAATTTCTCTCTTGTTTGCTCAAATATTATTTAGGCCTAGAAAAATAATATTCAACCTAAAAATTATATTTGTTAATATGGTTTAAATTAGAAAATTTCTTTCATCTTTCACCAATATTTATTTAAATTATTTGATACCTACATTTTAATACTAGCATACTATCAGTAGTACTACAGATAATTTTTTTTTTTAATTTCATTTAAGGTCTTTTTCGGCATTGAAGGGCATTTAGACCCCGCCCTATTTATTTCAATTGGATTGGTAGCCAATCCAATTTTTAAAATTTATTAAAAAATCTGATGTGATGGTTGCACAGCAGCCAACGGTCTCTTACCTTCGATAGTTGTGTTTTGTGCTTGTCATACCAGATTTCTCGAACGATTTTGATTAAAATTCATAAATCAATTCTTTTTTAGATGTCCTTTAAATTCTATATTCTCATTTTGCCCTTGAAATCTTTTGAAGCACACTTTACTCTTGTACTTCATAGGAAATATAGGAGAAATGGTTGCCATGGTAACAAAATATAAATATTTTCCTATGTTCATAAATTTTACTTCGTGAATTCAAATATACCGTACTGCCAGAAACTAAACATATGTAGACAGAAAAAATCTGGCGTGGCAAACACAGAACAAGTTGTATGCTGTGCGAGCATTCACACCAGATATTTTTAAATATATTGTAATATACCTATTATTATTATAATTTTTTTTTTTTTTTTTTTTTTTTTTTTTTTTTTTGAGAGATATAGGATTGATCTCCGAAAGATTCGGGCTGCCAGAATTTAACCCTGGGCCTGTGACCCTGAATAGAGAGGATGATTTTGATAAAATTTTCAATTGTTTAAGAGTTATTAGAACAACCTTGGAAAGGCTAAAAATGTTCATGCATTCATCTAATTGCTCATTGAACTCACGAAGTGTAAATATCACTGGATAAATGAACGAGACCCTAAATTATCTAAATCGGTTTAGTATTTTAATATTATTTACCAATTTGAACAAGTTAATTTAGAAATTATTAATTTTTAACTAGTCTACAAAATTCTTTCGATTTCATCAGATATTCTTACTTTTTAAGAGACCAAATATACAAATTTCACTCCCGTCCTTTTATTTCTATTTGTTACCCCCACGCCTTTTTCAGAAATTAGTGAACTGTTTTAATTAAATTATATACATCAGTTGCAAATATTATCTAAACTAAAATAACCCGACCTGACTAAAATAACCTGAACCTTAAGATAGTAATTTCGACCAGGGTTACAAATTAAGGAGCTGTGGACTGCCAAATTGGTTAAATAAATAAATAAGGATTACCAAATTGCCTTTTTATTCTTGCCAAAAACTTATTCTTAATTATTTACTTTTTCTACAATAATTAATGAACCCTTTATCCATACATAACTGTACTTTATAATTCATTTATGATGATTTATGAAAAAGGTTAATTTGTTAGTTGTTTTTGTTAGTAAAGTAAATTAATAGTAAAGCAATAATCTAAATATTTATTTAATATGAGGATGCGTTACAAGGGCAGCCAAGGCGAAAAATAAAACAAAATCTATTTTTTGTCGACGTTTCGAGTGCCGATCGCACTCTTCATCAGGACAAAAATGATGTCAATTCGTCAGGTCGTTTGACATGGCAGTATAGCAACGTTTTAACCATTTTTACATTTACTTGAAGACTCTAGAGTTGAAATACTAGACTACTATAATAGTCTAGTTTTTTTTTTTGAAGTACGTTTAGACGTCACTCCTGAACCCTCTTAAGAACTTAAAATATAATTTATCTAAGGGCACAGTTTAAATTTTATATTCCGATTTTTGGATTTTTTTTTAGATTTTTTTTTTGCAATAAGAAACTGCTGCACTCTGGAAGTTTAGTATTGAAATTCGGACATGGTTCATTATTACACCATACAACTACCATAATTTACAATCCAAAAAGGGAAAAATAAGAAAATTATTTACTTTTAGACTTGGTCCACTTTTGCTTTAACACTCAAATTATTTCAGAAAAAAAAGAGGTCACAAATTTCCCTACCCAAAACCACCCTCCCTTCCCCAGTATCTTTTCAAATATGACACATCTGATTAGAATGCAATTTTCTCTTTCCTAATTTAAAAGCTTTTGGGTTAATAAAAATAAACTCATGCATGACCTTTCTCCACACTTTTAGAGGTAAATCTTATATAGTTAGCGTATACGTATATATAAAAGTTAACACGCAAAGTTACCCTAGATCCCCAAATTCTTCCGGTCTATTTCGTGACTTTGGATTAGAAAAAAAAAGGATATTTGCACAATTTATAAGGTGTATATCTATAATTAAACTTGAAAAATTTCACATAAGAGATAATAACAGCGAGTTAAAATAAATTTACATCTTATCTTTCCATTCCTTTTTTTTTCTCTACTTATATCTTGTAATGAAGTTTATTTTATCTTAAATAACTTTGTTAATTAAAATAAAAAAGAAAAAAAAAACTTCTATTACTCTTGATCAATCTGATACAAAGAATAAAATTCAACTTTAATCAATATTTTTTTTATATTTATATAAGCATAGCCTTTTTGACATCTTAGGCCATATAAACTCTAAACGACGCATATTTATATTTATTGACCGTGGGTATTTTAATCTATAAACTAAGTACCTCTTACGAATTTAAGATTTTCACTTATTGCTGAGGAGAAGAATTTGGTTTAGGGATACTCTTATTTCAATACCAGTACTTTTTGTACTCGATACTTTTTTTTACTTTACTCATATGAGTACTTGATTATCGGTATCGAATGAAAATATTAATTCAAATATATTTTTCCGATACTAGTTTTTACGCCTGGTGCTGAAGGAGTCCCTCCTCAATTAGGACATCATCCTGCCTAGCATAGAAGAGTAAGGAGCCTGTTGGAACCAGAAATAAGGATTAGTTCACTAGCTAGAGACGAAAGCAGGAGGAGGAGTTAGAGATAGGAAATGACGTAACTTCACGGGGTGCCGGTAGATGGCTACGGCCAGAAGCCGGTTGGGTTTGAGGTGTGTCTTCGTGCACGAAAGCACCTCGGGAAAATAAAGGGGGATCCCGATAGGAATTTCAAATAATAATAATAAACTGTTCTCAATTTTCGCTATTTGTCAAATTATGTCAATAGAAATATCTTGCCTATGTAAACTAAATTTTTTTTAAAGTGGACTTGATACAATACAATTCTTCATCGGCGATATGTTTTCTATAATACTCTTTTGATTACCAAATAGTATAAAAAATACTCGATACTTACTGGTATCGATACTTTCCTTTGCATACTTTTTTTCGATACCACATCCCTAATATGGTTAAATCCATATCCGAAACGTCCTTAAATTGCAGTAATAAATTCGATTTATTTGGCTTAATAAGAAGAATCCAAATTTATTAAGGTAAATTTTAAGATTACGTTATTTATACTTGAGGTATGATGTAGTCTAAATGAACTATTCATATTTATTTATTTATTTATTTATATCAAAAGTATCCAACCTAAGAATGATTTTTCTTCTCTTTCTACTTTACCACGCTTTCCTTCTCCAAGTTCTCCGACTTATCAAAATTTTGCTAATAAATATTTTATTTGTTTCAGGACGCGCGCTGTGATTCCCGGGATTATCAGGTCAGAACATCATCGATCCTTTGGATAAATAACTAAGGTAGTCATAAAATAATATTTATTTTACTCTTATTTCGGAATTAGTGAGAGCACCTTTTAATCGACCTCTCTTTATTTTTATAAAAATTGAAAATCGCTGTATCTCTGATAAAGAAGGCAGCGAGGGAGGACCAGTCAAAAATTTAGCTTAATGAATTTTGAGACGTTTCTGTTCGAATTTATTGTTCTGTCATCAGTCGTTGATGTGATAATTGACAGCTCCTCTCTCGGGCCCACATAATTTAGCCTTCTCTCATGCAAGGTTCACGAATATTTTTCACTTGTTCAATTTTTTTTATAAACATTAACGCTATAACAGAAAAATTGAAAAATTAAACTCCCTACCCCTAAAAATCGTTAAAATTAAATCGAACCTTAATTTATTACAGTATTATTAATTAATTTTGGAATGACCTAGACTTTCTCGTCTGTTTTAAATGTATCGTAATGTATGAAATAATGTAGTTTATAGTCTATATGTCCAAAGAAGTCAAAATGCTTAATTAAATAATAATAGTAATAAATACAAAGTGTATTTAAATTTGGTAGTCATTTATTAATTTTATTCAATTTAAATACTTGTATATGCAATTTATTTGATCGAAAAAAAAAAAAAAAATTATTGATTGGTCTTTCGGGTTGATTCCTCACAAGCTTAATTATCTCTCGAGTTGTAAATATAAGTTGCAACCTGAAAAAATTTAGATTATTAATTTCCTAGAGGTAAAAATGATTATAAATTTATTTTCACTTACAACACTTCTTTTCTCTTCATCTCAAACCATGCTTACTGCTAATAATTTATTTCTATTTGATATTGGCTCCTAATTGGGTTCACGTTTTATCAAATTTTATTTGATTTCTTTCTATGACTACGCTGTAATTGTCGGAGAAGTTCTTTATTGTTCTATTGTTAAGAATTTGAACGTAGTTATAGAAACAAAATAAAATATTTTTTTTTAAATAAAATTTGATAAAGCATGAGACCAAAATAGAAGGTTTCATATCAAATTCGAATAAAATATTGTACAATAACTAATATGAAGATGAATTGAGAAGATGAGAGGAGAGTAAGGAGGTCAAGGAGTTATAGTAAGCGAAATTTATAATCATTAGAAGAAAACATTAGCAAATTAATTAATAATCGTTAATTTTTCCAAACTGCAACTTCAGTAGTATTTGTTATATCCGGGAAGATAAATTTTATGCAATTAACCAAATTTACAAATATATCTTTTTTAATGTTAGACTATTTAAATTATACATGAATTCAAATTTAATAAAATTAATACCGTAAAATAAGTTTAAAATCACGGTGTATTTATTTGCATCTATTTAATAAATAATGTTTCTTTAAATTATTCACTTATATAAAATAAACATGCAGGCCCTCCTCCCCCTCCAAAAAATAATATTGAATATTATTTAAATTAAGTTGTGTACTGGGCATATGTGTTTGAAGTCAGGAGGAATAAAACCAGCGTTTTGTTGAACACCTTTATATTTTAATCTAGGCAGACGTTTCGGTAACCATAACGGTTGCCTTATCTTCAGT
>JAKCPI010006004.1:0-17803 GCA_023213315.1 Euborellia annulipes
CCTATGTGCAGTTTATTCACCTCAGACTATGATTTTAATGATAAAAAAGTACATAAGTTATTTAAATATATGTTTAAAAGACATTATCTTAAAATGAAAAATAATTGCAGTTTTAGTTGTGGTTATATTCAAAACTGTTCTAAGTATAAAAATATTTAAATATTAAATAACATGTAACTGTATGTTCTGATTCATTTATAAAATATGTTTAAATGAGACATTAATATCTTGAAACGAAAAAAAAAATAATAATTGTAAATTTAGTTGTAATTATATTTCAAAGTTATTCTAAGTATAAAAAATATTAAATAATGATGATATGTAACTGTCTTTTTTTTTTTTTTATTATTCATGTATGTACTGACTCATATTGATTTGTTGTAAATAAATAGCCTTTCATGTTTAATTTTTTAATTTTTTTTTTTTTTAAATGACCTTATATCTAAAGAAGGAGGTGGTTAAATAAAACGGTGTATATTTTAAATTATTCAATTTATTTGAACAGATTATTATTTTTTTACATTAACTTATTTGAGCTTATTGACAAATTAAATTTTATTGCATGGGTGTAGAACTCCGGCTGTTAGTCTTACGACTATCTCTCAATCTAGAAAAAATAACATAATTATAATATAAAGTTAATAAATTATTAGAAAAATTAAATATTACTTTTTCACGCGGTCCGAAGGTTTGTAATATTTTTTTTAAATATTCACACTCCTTAATGGCATACACGTAGTGCTCTTCAAACTGCATTGTCTGTCACTAACCATTGGCTTAAAAAGGAGGACCGCAGGAAAAACATGCCACACAGTCGCTGAATCCTAGAAGCATTTAAATATCAAGAAATTTTAATTATTAAATTTTTAAATATTGATACTAACCTTTGTAAAATAGCCCCGCGCTCGCAAGCATGGCCGGCTTCTGGGCCATCTGTATAGGCCATTGGTGGAAAGACGCAAGTCGCTGATGAAAAGTCGTCATTTCTGGATGTTGAGCCCCAACAGAATCCACGGCCATCATAAGCCTTGAATTACCACAGTCACACACAGTTCTCGACTCCATGAACGTTAAGTGAAAATAGATCTGCACTTTAGCTTTGTTTAGAAACGACTGGTATAGAGGAAGGTTTGCAGGTTTCCTGTTATGCGAAAGGAGGGTCGACCCCCATCATAAACAAAGGACGATTTCTGTCTCTTCATTGGTTCCCCACCCTAGACAACGAACATCTCATTTATTTTGTTTAGACCCTCCCCATCCTCTAACGTGTCAAGTAAAATATAAAATTTATTAAAATATATATATTTTTTATATTAAATTATACCAGTTAACCCAAATAATTTCTAAAATAATAGTTATGTTAATTATCTTTAATAAGGATTCAGGATGAAGGTTAATTTTAAATAAAATATTGAGAAATTTAATATCAAATTCATTTATTTACAGCGATAATTTACATCACAACATTATTTTGAATTTTATTTAATACAGACTGTTTTAACTTATCAAACCCTAAGGTTTGAAACTCTGAATTATACTGTTTATTTTCGATAGATAAATCGTTAGAATAATCTGCTAATTCCACACTTTTTTTATTAATCGTTCTACTGTATCTTCTACATCTGGAGTCGTTATCAGCGGTTTTTAATTCATTAACACTGTTTTCAATAAATAATACACATTTATCGAAGAGTTCGAGGCACTCACGAACATGCATATTTAAAAGTCGTTTTCCCTCTACACATTTCCAATGCTTAATGAGGCCGAACCACGTACAACTCTGAAGAATGGTTCCGGTATTAGGCGCGGCAGGGTTCTTCAAAATTACAATAGACCGTTGTTTGTATATTTCTCGGAAAACCACGTCACAAGTTTTGAGACTGATCTTCTCTGGCCCCTTTTAGATCCATTTAGGTAATCAGTTATAATCCTGGATGCGTAACGATTCAACTCTCTCCAGTCCTTCACATCCAAAGAGATCCCCAGACCAGAAGGCATTTCCAATCGTATCACTACACCAACGTTAAGGTCGATGCCCACATGTGCCATTTTAATACCCCTCCTATTTAACATGTAACTAACAGCAGATAAGAAGATGTATGAAATAATCTCCTTTTCCACGCATATTTTTAAACGTTGAACTAGATGATGGAGAAAGCCATGCTACCAGAACAAACTCTTTTTGGTTAATGAAGTAAAAGGTATGGCTGTCTTAATCACTATTCGCCTGCTGAGGACGTTGAAACTTATAGAGAGGAGCCAATAGAAAAAGGACACACGGGCTGAACCAATAAGCATCCATGTCAGTGTAGGAGGCTCCCTTTGGAGGGTGGCCCATATAAGGGGGGTCTAGCTAGTCTTAACAGGTGTAAATAATAAATATTGGCTGGACAGAATTATTATGTTTTTTCAAACCCAAAATATTTTAAGTCTTTCAAGAAGTTTACTTCACATAATAAACAAACCTATCAATAAATTCCATCTTGACAAAACAATGTTTACTTGACAAAGGATTAGCAATAAACAAGGGCTTGGGACCCAGCCCAGACAGGCTCAACCGAAGGCCTTTCATAAAAAAGAAAGATACAGGCGGCTGAGTCGGAAGGACACACAACGCGAAAGGCTAATTAAAAACAACAATAAAATAAAATATGACAAAATGAAAAAATTGTTTTACTTCTTAAGTTTTCGAAAACAACAAGCAGGTGGGCTGGACAGAATGTTTTAAAGTCACGTGACCAGAATTCTTCAGAGGAGGAGTCGGGAAAAAGAGCGTATTGCCAGCTCGGAAATAGCAGGTGGGTGTGAGAAGGGGAGGGGAGGGTGGAGCAAGAGCTCTAGTGCCCGACGTGTAAGGGAATGAGACACATCAAATATTGCATTGTCACGGGAGTTACATACGTGTATAAAATTTCAAAGCTCTAGGTTAAGTAGAAGTGGTCGAAATTTCGATTTGCAAATTTGTCGGAAAAACAGGAAAGCAAGTTAATAAAAGCGTTGTAAATAAAAAAAAAACTATCTCTGTGAATGCCGATGTGCCAGGAATAGATTCTCTGTAAAATGCTCATGTGAAGGAATAGACATTGAAAATGAAATTACTTTATAAAAGTTTGGAAAATTATCATCAGTCTTATTAAGATTGTTCGGATAGTACCCCGTAAGTCATAATAGAATTTAAATTTTGAAAACTGAAAAACTACATCAGTAAAGTATTAGTACTCTTTGGCCGATTTTGATTAAAAGCTTATTTTCACCGTCCAGTAGGGTACAAAACTTAAATATAAAATTTCAACCTCGTAGCTCAATTCCTTCATGCTTAAAATTGAACACACACCCACACACACACACACCCACACACCCACACACCCACAGACAGACCATGTCGCGAAAATCACTTTTTTGGATTCAGGGGACCTCAAAACGTGTATATCCATCAAAATCTCGACATCGAATTTTTGACATGAATCCAATACTTTCTCTCTATATATATATTACATATATACATAGGTAAGAGAAAGTAAAAAGGCTTGTCTTTCTTTCACCCCTTTTAGCCTATGCCGGCTCGCGGACCCCCCCCCCCCCCATCGGTAAGACTCAATATCTTTTTTTTTGCTTTCTTTGATGCAAACACTTTAATAACTTCGTTAAGATACTGTTTTTTAGCCCGGCCTGGTCCGTGGGCCTCCCAAGACCCCGCGGGGTTTGCGGGGGTGTACGTTACCCCGCTGATCGCATATGTAAAAGTAAATGAACTAGTACAATACTCTCAAAGAAGAGATAGATATTCTTAATCAAAACATTTTTGTGTGATATTTCATTTATTTATTTATTTTTTGTGATATACATGACGTGACTCACTCTTTCCCAATACTCAATCGATTACGTAATAATAATAATAATAATTTCCTGACCTAATAAGAGATGATGACCTTTTGAGAAAAATATCCATGTATTTTGGAAATATCAATTGGTGGTAGCTAGCTCTAAAACGGTAACCGGACCGGTAATCGGAGACGCAAAGCAAACCAGTCAGAGGAGACACGAAACGACTCTCTTAATATCAACTAAATCCATGTCCACCTTATCGTTAATAGCATCGAATTGTAAAAACTAATTGCAACTAACCAAATACACAATGCGGTGTCATTTTACGGTAGAAGCGCCACCTCACTGTGCAGATATACATCTGTTAATAAAAAAACATCAGCTATGCAACGCCTTACAATGCATGTACACTGTTAAAAAAATTAGAATTTTCAATCATTTTTCATATACTTCGGTGATTTAATATTAATATACCCAGGATATGAAATAAAATTAATATAAAAGTTTATGAACAAATTACGAACTTTTAAACTTATCTTTTTCTTTGTGTGCCGCCAAATTTTGAAATCGTTAAAAGTGCACTGCGCGACAAGTTGAGAATCCCTGGTCTAAACGTTCTCAAATAACTCGACTACCTCAAGGAATTTTTATTAATATTATTTTAAGGAAACTTGAAATTATTCTTTTAAAATTTATTTCACAAATCTAAATTTATTAAATTCTGGTTTGAAATTCGCGCTCTAAACAATTAAATATTTATGAAGTCATACTAATTAAATAATTTTAATAAAGTAATTCAACTAAATAGCTATAAAAATTAAAATTAACAATTTTTACCAAAATAATTAATTTTAAAATATACAAGAAATTTGTTAGGTTGGCAACAAATTGAACTTTCTCATATACTATTCATAAACAGTTATGAAACAGAGTTCCTATACTTGTATATGAAGTTTTCTTGAAAATTTTTAACAGTGTACCGTCGGAAACTAAATATATCTCCACACAAAAAGATCTGTTGCGACCAGTCACACCAGATTTTTTAGATTAAGCGCCTGTTCGGGTACCCATAATATTTTGATTATAAAAAAAAAATTATCAACTCCACTTTTTTTTTTTTTTTTTAATATAATCGTAATAAAATGGAAACCAACAGGTTTGTTGCTTGCGCTTGCTACTTAGAAAATAAAAAAATAAAAAATCCAGTTTTCTTCTTTCTGAAGGCCTTAACTGTAATGATTTGTGACTAGCGATGTCTGGAATAAATATATCAATTTAAATTATCCAAATATGGACACAAACCAGTCAAATTAAGTATTAATTAAAAGAACCGCGCACTTGACCCAGAGAGACAACTTTTTTTTTTGTTAGAGTTTGTTAATAATATTCTACGATAAGGAGACTGGATACGGTTGAAACATTTATGTTAAAATAATAAACCGAAAACGTTATGTTGAATATAAGAGTCTGTATTATATTTAAAGGAATTTTATTAAATCCTTCAATTATTATTTTATAAATTAAATTTTAATTATATTTTAATTAGGCTCAAGGTGAATTGAGAGAGCGTTATTAAAAAAAAAACAAACAATTTATACTCAAAAAATATATTTCCTCTACATCTTTTGAGAAAATGTAAAATATTAAAATTAATATTAGTAATAATACATTTTTACTCATAAATTGATTTAAATCTCTCTTTCTCTCTCTCTTAATAAACGCTCGAAGTATCTCTTTTTTTTTAGAAGTAAATAAATATTGATCCTTTTAAAAAAGATCTGTTTTCATTAACAACAACAACAACAACAACAACAAATGGAATTTAATTTTCCATCTGTTTTTTAATTTTATTCAAAGAAAAAAATTTTTCTCATTTTTATTTATTCGCTTGTGAATTGCCTTCTCCACGACGAAATGACGTCACGTCCTAAGCTGGCGGAACTTGCAGCCGAGAGGCTTTAAAAGGAGCAGATCGCAGCGCCTTGGATTCATTCGCATAGAGAAGCATCAAGCAGACAGTGAGAGTGAGAGCAATTGACAAGCAAGGCAAGGGCCGGCACTTCTCAGTGGAAGATAGTCACAAGCCACCATTTTGTCATTTTGGAGATATTCATTACAGATTCTTTACATATCCATTTTTCGATGAAGAAAGTCATAAGCCTCATTTTTGTTTCTTCATTATAAATGCCTTTGGTAATCGAAAGTTGTGTTCTGTGCTTGTCACACCAGATTTTTTGTGTCGACATTTGCTTAGTTTGCGCCAATTTATTAAAATTCAAGATGTAAAATTTATAAACATGTAAAAATATTTATATTTTGTTACCATGTTTATTTCTTGAATTCTAATAATATATTGGCGGAACTAAGCATATGTCTTCACAAAAATCTGGTGTGATAAGCACAGAACACAACCGAAGATAAGAGGAAGTTGTGTGCTGTTCGACCAGTCATACCATATTTTTATGATTATAAAAAAAAATCTGGTGTGACTGGCGCACAGCACAACTTTCTCTTACCCTTCGGTAAGAGAAAGTTGCGCACTGTGCTGGTCACACCAGATTTTTTGTGTCGAGATTTATTTAGTTTCCGATAGCACCTTAGTTTCAAACTTGCATTTTAAATGTTGACTGCTTCAAATAAACTATGGTTATTTTTCAAAATTGTAATCTCATATTTGGACATTTTATACACAATATAGAATCGTAAATAAATACAAAATTTCATAAGAATTGGAAAAAAAAATTTTAAATGCCTAAAAAGTTCTAAAGGGGACCCCCTTTTGAATCGAAATTAACATACAAATCCCTATAGGAAATTAACATTGTTCCTATGCGAAGATAAGGTGGAAAGGGAATTTAAAAAGAGTAGAGAGAGACGATAATGTTTGCAAGTGAGAGAGAGACATATATGTTTTCTTTGAAACAATTAAAGACACAAATAAATTTAAAATAAATGGGAATTTAAATAATAATTGATTTTTAATCTAATAAAAAGAAAAAGATTTAAATTCCGTTACCATGGCAACCATTTCTATCTTTCCTATGAAGAACAAGAGTAAAGTGGTCTTCAGAAGATTTCAACGGCAAAATGAGAATATACATTTTAAAGAGCATCTAAAAAATAATTGATTTTTGAATTTTAAAAAAAAATCCTTGGAGGGAATTTTGAGAAAATCGAAAAAAAACTGAAAAAGTACATCAGTAAAGTACTAGTACTTTTTGGCCGATTTTGTTCAAAAGCTTATTTTGAGATTCTTCAAAGGTACCTAAGTTAAATATAAAATTTCAATCCGCTAGCTCAATTCCTTCATGCTAAAAATCTGTCCACACATACAGACACACACACACATACATACATACATACATACACACACACAGACCAATTTTCGGGACCCACTTTTTTGGACTCAGGGGACCTCAAAACATGTATATCCATCAAAATCTGGACATCGAATTTTTGACATGATCGCAATACTTTCTCTCTATATATTTCATATATAGGGTACGAGAAAGTAAAAAAATAAGAGAGCGTTGAGGCTTTATATTTTGATAATGTTAATGTTAACGCGTTACTCTATCATTGGAATTTGTTAGTTAACTAAAATTGAAACAACTGACAAATAATATAGAAATTATGTATGAAAAACAGACAAATTTGGCACAATAAAGTTCTTTGGATATTTTCATCTAGAAATCTATATGTAATAATAGCGTAGTGTCCGTATGTCCGTCTGTCCGTCTGTCACTCTGTTTGACCAACTTCCCGTTGGAATTTCGAAACGAATTTTTGTTTGCTTACAGTAAAATTATTTTTTACTTTTTGAGTTATTAAATCCTAGGCCGAAGGCGGGTGCCACGGCTAGTCCTTTATATATATTTATTAGCCTGTATATTTGCCTGTGTGTTCTCTTTTTTTTAATTTCTTTGATTATATCAAAAATAAAAGCGCGTTGTGTTGTGTTTATTGATAACAAAAATTTGTCCCCACTGATTTGTTTATTATTATTATAGACGGATGAAGATAAAAAAAAAGAAGCTCTGGGTGTATTTATTCCTTTACGAGGAGGCAGCCAGTCAATCGATAGCCAAATAAATAGCCATAGGTGTGATAAAATTCTAATTTGCCTGTGTGCCAAGTGTCAGGCAACATATATTATGTACATTCAGGTTGTAAACAGAGAGCCTCTCTCTCTCTCTGAGTATTCAAATGTGCGCCTTCCTCTCGTTAGAGGTGTTTTTTATAATCTTTGAAAAAAAAGGCCCTAGAACGACATTAGCGAGTGAATTGTAATTGGACAGTAAAATCTAGCTAGATTTTATTTACTCTAGCTAGACAAATTTAATTGGGTGTGTACACTGTAGAGATTTCAGCTCTAGCTAGAGCACTGTAGAGTGGAGTGTGTATACTAAAGACTTTTGCACTCGTATATTTTCTCTAGATATACTCTAGTTATCTCACATAATTTATTTGTATAACTTGCAGCTTACCTTAGCTAGGGGGTACAGCCAGGGGACTGACAGGATTTGATAAAAAAACAAATCAATTAAATAGAGGCGAGCGAGCACTGCACTTATTATGGAAGAACTTTTATTGGAAAGGTTCTCAAATCTCCTTCCATGCATTCTTATTAAAATTTAATACATAATATTTCTTTTCTATTAAATTCAATAAAATTATTAATATTTTATTTCAACAAAACTTTTCAATTATAAATTATTACAAATTTAAAAATTAAATTTCAAAATAATTATTATATTATTAAACTTTTATTTATTGATATGATTGAAAAATAAAATTAATAACGAAATAATATGAATTATGAAGAAAAGAAATAAACACGAACAGCGAACAAACAAGAAACGAAGGGTGTTAGAAGTTAGGTTAGAAAGGCAGAAATATTTACTGATCTTTTGAAAGAAACTCATAATGACGATAAAAACATTTAAGGTATGTGCCCTAAAGATTATGATCGCTTAGTAAAGAAGATAGAACCAATAATAAGGTAAAAAGATACTCAATTCAGATTGTCAAAAGCAGCTAGAGCAACTGCTCTATTTAATCAGTCAAATAGAGCGAGATCACTCTAGAGCAGGGGTGGGCAAAAGCCGGCCCGCGGGCCCGGATCCGGCCCTTTTGCTTACTTTATCCGGCCCGTTGAAAAATCCCTTTTATGCGATTTTGTTGAAATCAACAGTATAAATAATCAAATATATAAATAATAGAGTATTATAATTTCGAAGAGCCGTAACCATATCACTACTTTTATGTACGCAACATACTAGGTCTGTTCGATTATAATCTTTCATTAACTGATTTATTTAATGACCATTAATTTAATATAATGGATCATATTTCTTTAAAAATTACGTGACATATTTTACTGGGCAAAAATTGTTCGCATGTACACCCAAGTAAGACAATTTATTATTACGATTATCTATTATTAACTGTCAAATTTCTTTGTCCAAATGCTTTAAAATGATACTTAGAGTGTTTTTGCCTAAAAAAACTTCTTGGGCAGGGAAAAACTCCACCCAAAACATTCCGGTGTGGAAAGCGTACGCGGTATAGTCCTGCGCACTAGCGTAACGTTTTTTTAGCTGGGCCCCCCCGCAAATTTTATTTCGGGCCCCATTATTAGACCATACAAAAAATATTTTTTAAAATACCGTATATCCCTGAACCCTGAGGGCCCGGGCCCTCTCAAAGAGAAATTTTCATTATTTTTTTTTTTTAATCTAAATTTTTCCGTTTTTATCGGAGCTACAGTTTTTTAGCCCGGCCCGGCCCGAGGGCCCTCCAAGGTCCGGGGCCCCCGCATCGCGGGGTCTGCGGGGGCGTACGTTACGCCACTGGTCCTGCGGCCCGGGAGACATTTTGAAAATTTCATTTTGGCCCGCGCTTAAAAGTATTTGCCCACCCCTGCTCTAGAGACAAAGTGTGTCCACTGATACTCTAGCTAGATTTATGTCAATCTCGCTAGATCTTAGACTTAATCTAGTTAGAGTGTGTCCATTTGTAGATTGAGTCTCATATAGCTCTAGCTAGAGTAAATCTAGCAACAAAAATCGGCTTTTCGAATATAGTAATAGTAATATTTTATTTTTATGTCTTGTTATTAATTTCTCCCTGGAAGCTTTCCTTATAAAATATCCTGTGAGAGGGGATTTGATTCCCCCCCCTCTTTTCCTAAGAGGATCATATTCAAGCCGCATCATTCTGTTAATTAAATTTCTTATGGAAACGTTTTATTTTTATTTTTTTGCTCTCTTCTAGTTAATTCGATTACCTTTTCTTTTTTTTTTTTTTTTCTAATTCTCATCGACATGAATGGCAGTTGACAAGTGATATTCTTTCTAATTAAAAACAACAGCAACATCCATCCAATTCATTAGCGGATTAATAACATTATCAAAATATAAAGCATCAACGCTCTCTTATTTTTTTTTTTATAATCATAAAAATAAAAAAAAATCTGGTGTGACTGGTCGAACAGCACACAACTTCCTCTTATCTTCGGTTGTGTTTTATGCTTGTAACACCAGATTTTTTGTGAAGACATATGCTTAGTTCCGCCAATATATTATTAGAATTCAAGAAATTGAACTCTGTTTCATAAACTGTTTATGAATATATATATGAGAAAGTTCAATTTGTTGCCAACCTAACAAATTTCTTGTATATTTTAAAATTAATTATTTTGGTAAAAATTGTTAATTTTAATTTTTATAGCTATTTAGTTGAATTACTTTATTAAAATTATTTAATTAGTATGATTTTAATATACTTGATAAATATTTAAATAGTTTAGAGCGCGAATTTCAAACCAGAATTTAATAAATTTAAATTTGTGAAATAAATTTTAAAAGAATAATTTCAAGTTTTCTTAAAATAATATTATTAAAAATTCCTTGAGATAGTCGAGTGATTTGAGAACGTTTAGACCAGTGATTCTCAACTTGTCGCGGTACACTTTTAACGATTTCAAAATTTGGCGGCACACAAAGAAAAAGATAAGTTTAAAAGTTGGTAATTTGTTCATAAACTTTATTTTATATTAATTTTATTTCATATCCTGGGTATATTAATATTAAATCACCCAAGTATATGAAAAATGATTGAAAATTCATATTTTTTTTTTTTTTTTTTTTTTTACAGTGTAAACTTAAAGAAATTCCTCCACACCAATAGACATTTAACTTCTAATTGCTTTCAAATGATATTCGATCCAAGAGTTATTGTTAATATTAATAGTTCTATTAATTAATTATCCTATGGTTCTCAAATCTAAGGTTTTTGTTAATGCATTTTCATACACGGCGAGTAAATTCTAAAGTATTGGGATTGAGTGAAAGATAGTCAGAGCTGGGACTGGTGCTTGTTGGGTGCCAAGAATCAGAAGACTTCATTATTCGTAGAAGTCCTTTGACACGAGAGAAATTTTCATTCACTCCATATTTTCTTTACTTCTCAAATCTTTACTTGCTGGCCAACTAGAGAACTTGCACTAATTATGTGCAGCCAATTATTGTAAAATTAAGGAACTTCTTTTTTAAAGAAGGATATGTAAAGAATCTGTAATGAATATCTCCAAAATGACAAAATGGTGGCTTATGACTATCTTCCACTGAGAAGGGCCGGTCCTTGCCTTGCTTGTCCATTGCTCTCTCTCACTGCCTGCTCGATACTCCTCTCTGTGAATGAATCCAAGGAGCTGCGATTTGCTCCTTTTAAAGCCTCTCGGCTGCAAGTTCCGCCAGCTTAGAACGTGACGTCATTTCGTCGTGGAGAGGGCAATTCGCAATCGAATAAATAAAAATGAGAATTTTTTTTTCCTTTAAATAAAATTAAAAAAGCAGATGGAAAATTAAATTCCATTTGTTGTTGTTGTTAATGAAAACAGATCTTTTTTAAAAGGATCAATATTTATTTAATTCTAAAAAAAAAGAGATACTCGGTCGTTTATTAAGAGTGAAAGAGAGATTTAAATCAATTTATGAGTAAAAAAGTATTATTACTAATATTAATTTTAATATTTTACATTTTCTCAAAAGATGTAGAGGAAATATATTTTTTCAGTATAAATTGTTTTTTTTTTTTTAATAACGCTCTCTCAATTCTCCTTGAGCCTAATTAAAATATAATTAAAATTTAA
Organism: Euborellia annulipes; assembly: GCA_023213315.1. Taxonomy (NCBI): domain Eukaryota; kingdom Metazoa; phylum Arthropoda; class Insecta; order Dermaptera; family Anisolabididae; genus Euborellia; species Euborellia annulipes. The sequence goes on from JAKCPI010006004.1 coordinate 11,981, forward strand.
TTTATAGAATAATAATTGAAGGATTTAATAAAATTCCTTTAAAAATAAAAGATGTGTTAACCTCTGTCTCTTTCTTGACCTGAATCTAAGAGATGTAGATTGTACATAATTATATATTCATGTATATATAATAACCTTTATTATATTAACAATTAAAATAAAATTTTAAATATTTTTTTTACCACTTTGATATGAATTTTATTTATTTAATATTATAAATTCTTTTACAGATTTAAATTCATCAATCAATTTTTTTTCTTTCAAACACAAAAGTTTATATTTATTGTTTTTAAAATCTCTTCCCTTCGTCCATTTAAAATATAATTTATAAATTCTTTCTAGTTTAATATTTAATTAAACTTTAAAAAGAAGAAAAATGAGTTAACCTCTTTCTTTCTTTGATCTTCAATTCAATTGTGGAATTTAGTTAATTAAACAAATATTATAATTTATTTAATTTCAATTTGAGGATTAAGAAAGAGGTTATTATATATATTTATATACGATCTACATCTCTTAGAACAGTGTCAAATTAAGAAATTTAAAATTTTCAGATTCTGGACCGGTAGAATTTAATCTCCAATTCAATGCAGGCCGTTCACAAATGTTTCGGCTTTCGCCATCTTCAGAAACCAACCTAATAAAAACCTCTCTTAATAAAATTAAAAAAAAATTTTATTAATAATTTGAAAACCTTTCAGATAAATTCAACCAATAATGCCGAGAAAGGAACATCTTGAATTGAAGATTGAATTCTACCGGCCCCGCATCTGTAAATTTTAAATTTCTTTCTTTGACTGCACTAAGAGATGTAGATCGTATATAAATATATATAATAACTTCTTTCTTAATTCTCAAATTGAAATTAAATAAATTTTAACTATTGTTTAATTAACTAAATTCCACAAATAACAAATAAATATAATTAATTATAGTAAGATAAATGTGAGATTTAATTATTTTAATTTTTAATTGAATTATGGACTCTAAAACTATTTGACAAATTTTTATGGGGGCTTTTTAGAAAGTAAATTAAGAGGGAGGCGGAGGCATAATCAAAATAATTATTCAATAACTAACGTCAATATTATCTAAAATAAAATGTTGGTACGAATTCATTAATTGGTCTCTATTTATTTATCAGCCATCAGGTAACAATAATATTATTAGAAGGGAATAAATCTCAGTCTGAGAGGAAAGCAAACGCAGAGGCGGTCGCCTGCCTGCCTGCCTCTCAGACATAAATTTATTTCAAGCTGAACTCAGCCCATTAAAATTGTATCGGAAAGTCATTAAATATTAGCGAGCACGTGAAATAATTACACAACAATTCCCGTTTGATTTTTAGCTCTCTCTCTCTGTCTCTGTTTGCGCTCAACAAAACAAAAAAAGAAATTATTTTTTTTTTTTTTAATTAATTTTATAAAATTTCATATTTATTTTAGCATTTATAAATAAATATTAGTGGAATTTAATTAATGAAAAAATCCCAATTATGAGTTTTGATAATTGATTCTTAACTCAGAAACTACTGGCCCGATTTTGATGGGATATTTTTTAATTTGTCGAGAATTTTCACGAGAATCTTTCAGTTGGTGGGGGAATATAGTTCTTCAATAATCTCAACTAGAAATTGCTTTTTACTCTCCTTCTGAATGCCGGTAATTCAGAATTTAATAGAGAATAAATTCCTCTGAGAAATCTGAGAATATTTTTTTTTTTTCACAATTACGCCTTTTTTAATTTTAAATAAATATTTTTATTATTTTTATAAAAAAAAAAAATCGTTTCTTTTTACTTATTTATTTATTTTTTCTCCACCAACATCAAATTGTGTTTGCTTCTTAACAGGTTACTGTCTGCTTGACAGCGATTTATTTCTTGTCTACAGGAAACGAGAGAGAAAAAAAAACACGAGATAAAAAAAAATAATAATATTAACACGGAATGTAAAAATGTTTAGGTAGTATAAAAAAAAATAACGAGTCGACAAAAAAAAACAAGATAAAGCAGGAAATATGTGATCGGATTGATGACGTTAATTAAGGGCAGCACATCGAGGCTGGAGGTCCTGGGTTAAATATCTCTTTCATAATTTGTAATTTTAATAACGTAATTCGTTTATTGGGGAGAACAAACTAAAAAAAAAATCTGGTGTGACTGGCGCACAGCACACAACTTTCTCTTACCTTCGATAATCGAAAGTTGTGTTCTGTGCTTGTCACACCAGATTTTTCGTGTCGACATATATTTAGTTCCCGACAGTACGGAACAATTGTATTCACTATGTAAAATTTATAAGTATGGGAAAATATTTATATTTTGTTACCATGGCAACCATTTCTCCTATCTTTCCTATGAAGTACAAGAGTAAAGTGGTCTTCAGAAGATTTCAATCACAAAATGAGAATATACATTTTAAAGAGCAACTAAAAAATAGTTGATATATGAATTTAAAAAAAAATCGTTGGAGCAAATTTTGAGAAAATCGAAAAAACTGAAAAACTACATCAGTAAAGTACTAGTACTCTTTGGCCGATTTTGTTCAAAAGCTTCGTGTCACATACCATGGGGGGTGCCTGACTTAAATATAAAATTTCAACATCCTAGCTCTTTTCGTTCTTGAGATATTTTGTTCACAGACAGACAGACAGACACACACACCCACACACAGACAGACCATGTCGCGAAAACCACTTTTTTGGATTCAGGGGACCTCAAAACGTGAAGATCCATCAAAATCTCGACATCGAATTTTTGACATGAATCCAATACTTTCTCTCTATATATTTCATATATAGGGTAAGAGAAAGTAAAAACAGTCCATAAAAATTCGTCAAGTAGTTTAATAGACCATACGAAAATTTAAAAATTATTATTATTAGGCCTAAATCTCACATTAATTTTTCTATAATTATACATTTATATTAAAATCGAATTTTGTTATTAATTTAATTAATATGCGAGAAATAATTTAATTAATTTAATAGATAGTGGAAATTAAATGAAGAGATAATTAAATTAGCATTAAGGGGGGCAGGGGGGGGTTGAGCCCGCGAGCGATAAATAAATTCGAAAGTATTTAACCTTCAAAATTTCAACTTTAAGTATATAAATTTTATATAGTACAATTTTTTTTTTTTTAACAAAAAAAAAAAAAAAATTTGTTTGGAATTTATGAATTTAATGTGAATTCCAAGAGGAGAGAAAACATCTTTATAGTGTATAATAAACAGAAGTCAAATGCATAATCGATTGTTTGTAATAAACATTCAACTTGTTGACATTTTGTATATACAAACAAAAAAAATTTGATTTTTACAGAGGGTAGGTAAAAAAAATTTTATATCTAATTTTTGAAATACGGCAGTTATAGGCCCAAATGTAATAATTTTTGTACTTTTATAATTAGCCGGCTATATCCTAAAAAATAAGAGATATCAAATTTTTGTTCAAACAAAAAGTTGTTGAAAATGTCAAAATGAATAATTTTTAATCAGGGTATAATTTTGATAAAGTGAATAGTTTAAGAGATATTTCAGTTTTTGTGTTTTGAACCCCATTGGGAATTGTTAATAATTGAAAGCGAGATTTAATTAAAAAAAATTAAAATTCTTTAATTTTTAATTGTTTACAATTAATTAGGTAAAAATTTAACCTTTTGAGGGCGCCAATCTAAAACAAAACACACTGTATCTTTTAAAGGGTTATAGATATAAAAAAAATTTTCAAACAAAAATTGTTTAAAATTTCAAAAAGAAAAATTTGATATCAGGATGTAATTTCGATTAAGTGAATATTTCCTGAGATATTTCGCTTTTTGTGATTTTAACCCCAAAATTAAAACAAGTAATAATATTAAAAATTATAACAATGGAATTTTTTTATTTTTAATTAAAAATTAAACCATTTGAGGGCGCGAATTTAAAACAAAATTTACTGTATCTCCTAAACGGCAAAAGATAGAAAAAAAGTTTTCAAACAAAATTTGTTTAGAATTTAATCAAGAACAATTTTGTTTATGAGGATTATTACATAAAAGTTTATATTTGAAGAGAAATTCTACTTTTTTGTATCTAAACACTAAAAGTAATAATATTTGGATTTACTAGCCTATTAAATTAGAAATTTTCCTTTTTTTTTTAAGCCTCATGAATTATCGCTAGTGATGAGTTTATTACCTTGTAAGATAATGATAATGATAAAAAACAAACAAGTAAAAAAAAAACCTCTTAGAAAAATATAAATAAATAAATAAATTATGTTTCTAGTCCCACCGGAGAGAGAAAATTATATTTTATTTGTGTAGGCATATTTTATTTTTAGAGCATTTTGCCTGTGCCTTTGGGCGGAGTCGTATATCAAAGAAAAACAAAAAAGGAAAATTAGAATTGCTTTGGCTGCATGAAATGCCAGAGAGGCCTTTAAAAACGATGTGGCCAACAGAAAGAGGAAAAACAAAATTATTTTAGTATTTTTTTCCTCCCCCTTCAGGAAGGGCTTCGATAACAATCTCTATATCGTTGAATTCAGCATTTAATAGAGAACAAATTCCTACATTTCTCTTTTTTTGCATCTTCTTTAATATTAGTGTTAATCATTAATTAAAAAAAAAAATTAACGTTAAAAATTAAATTTTTTAAATTATATTTCTGTTTTTCAAGCCATTTTTTAAAGACAATAATATAATAATCTATATATGGTTAGATTCAGCTTTTAACAGACTATAACTCTACCAAAGTTCGTTTGTGTAACTTTTCTAGAATCAAAAATTATTCAATAAATAAGACAAAAATTAACGTCATGAACTCATAAGCCTCATGATGATTTAATTTATTCACCCATTTAAAAAAGTTTTAGTATAACAATCTATATATCTTTGAATTCAGCATTTAATAGAGAACAAATGCCTACATTTTTCTTTTTTGCATCTTCTTTAATATTAGTGTTAATCATTAATTAAAATAAAAATTAACGTTAAAAATTAAAAAAGTTTTGTTAGAAATTTTAATTTTTTCAGCCTATTTTTAAGATAATAATATTACAATCTATATATGTTTGGATTCAGCTTTTTAATAAACTATAACTCTACCCAAATTCATTTGTGTAACTTTTTTTAGTATTAGAGTTATTCAATAAATAAGACAAAAATTAACATCGAAAAATCGTAAGATTTCGAATTTTTTATTTATTTACTCACTTGACAAAATAGTAGTACAATAAACTATATATCATTGAATTCAACATTTAATAGAGAACAAATTCCTGCATATTCCTTTTGTCTATAAGCTTTAAGATTTGTGTTAATCATTAATTTAAAAAAAAATTGAAAAAAATTGAAAATTTTTTATTAAATTTGCTTTTTTAGCCCATTTTAAAGGCGGTAATGTACTAATCTATATATGGTTAGATTCAGCTTTTAAATAGAAGGCTATAAATTTACCAAAGTTAGTTTGTAAATTTTCTAGAATGAAAATTATTCAAATAAATAAGACAAAAAATTAATGTTATGAACTCGCAAAATGTCATGAATTTTTAATTTATTCACTCACTTAAGAAAGTATTAGTATAACAATCTATATATCTTTGAATTCAGTACTTAATAGAGAACAAATTCCTGCATATTCCTTTTTTCATCTTCTGTAATATTAGAGTTATTATTTAATTAATATCAAAATTAACGTTAAAAAATGATAAACGTTTAATTTATTTTAAATTTTTTTATATTTTTAGAAATGATTAGTATAATAATCTATAAACCAAAAGATTCACAATTTAATAGAGAACAAATGCCTAGATTTTCCTTTTTTGCATCTTCTTTGA
>JAKCPI010006007.1:0-12063 GCA_023213315.1 Euborellia annulipes
AAAAGCATAAAAAAAATGGAAAAAAGTGATTATTAAAAGCATAAAACTTGAATAAAAAGTTGTTAAATAAGCAAAAGTAGAAAAAAAGCATCTAATAAGCAATTTTTACATCATACCAATGGCGTATACAAATTTTTTTTTAAAGAAACCAAATTTATTCCGCCCTGCCCCTGCGAAAATTCTTTTTTTGCAGAACCAAATTTTTCACCCTGCGGAAAAAAATTTTTTACAGGGCTTTCATTTTTTCACACTGCGGGGTTTTTGAAAATTTTTTTTGGGGGGGGGCGTCCCCCTTATATACCTCCCTGGTGTATGCGTGTGTGAATGGGAAACAAGTTTTTTATCAAAAAAAAAAAAAAAAATTATAAATATTCGTAAAATAAGTTCAAATAAGCACGAAAGGGAAAAAAGCATGAAAACTCTAAAAAGCAAAAAGCATAAAAATGCAATCTCAATGCACTTAGTTTTTCCTAATTCGTATAGAAATTAAATATCTAATGGTTGCTTATAAAATTGAGCAATAAGCATTTTGCTTAAAATCCGTCTCTAGTCATAAGTGTCAAAGTTAATAGACAAAGAATTTTCAGTATTTTTAATTCAATTTTTTTTTAGTTTTTACATATAGGGGAGACCGGGGCAGGTTGGCCCACTAATTTTTATTTCTTTTATAAAATTTTTTATTTAAACATTTTCGTTTATGTTTTTATTTTAAAATGTTGGTGCAACCTTAAGCTACCAAATGGTCATCAAAGTCTCCTAAATTGATGTTAAAATTAAAAAAAATAATTATTTCTAAAAATGGAGGCTAATCTGCCCTGTGGTTGGGGCAGGTTGGCCCGACCTCGGGCAGGTTGACCCGGAAGGTATTTTGTTATTTTTATATGAATTAAAATGCATAAGTGAGTACTAAATCAAAAAAAGTATATCGTGACTTCAAGAACTTTTCCTTTTCAGTTTTTCTTTTGTATTTACGAATCACTGTTATAACCGTGGTCCAGAGGTTGGGGATGAGAGTCAGAATGCTACGAAGAGCATTGCAGACACCTTACTTGGGCTTGGCAAGTTGGCAAAAAGAGATCCCAACAAGTGGTCCCAACTTTACTCTCCCAACGCTCAATTTGTGCTCTTTGAAAAATCTCTTAGCCCTCAAAAGTTCATGTAGAGGTTATCGTGCTAACCATTTGGATACCAAATGGCTTAAATAAGAATGCCTGGACCCCCAAAATATATAATTATTAATACAACGGTTATCGTAAAAGTCTTATATGGCTCTAAGTTACCGAAAAGATTGTGTGAATGTGAGTGAATGGTATGTGAATGTTTAAAAAAAAAAAAAAAAGTGAAACACTTCATATCTTCCCGAACCACACATACTCAAAGAACTAGAACGTTTTAGAAAACACAAGAACATATTCATATATCTGATAACAATTTCCAAAAACAAACACACGTGCTCATTTATGATGAAAAAAATTTCCTCCAGTAAACTCTCCAATGACGGCCAGTATAGCATCGATATTTATAATAATTTTTATTTTGTTACTTTTACATCATTCATTGCCACTAAAATTGAAAAGATAAAACACTGTTTAACGATTTCATACATACAATGGCAAAATCGAGTAAGCCAACTCGTCTCTGTCATTTTTGGGCCAACCTGCCCTCCGTCATTTGAAACAATTTTTATCCCGCACAAATCCCGTTGATGTTTTTTAATTAAAATGCCATGGAGAAATAACTCTTTATACTCTAACCTTTAAAATATAGTGCTCACTTTTATCCTCGAAGTAACCAAAAGTAGATAAAACAATTTTATTCAACTAATAAGTCCAAAATTTCTCTTAGCTTAATTAGAAAAATTTGTTCATTTTACTGAGAGCTGAGAGGTCTTATAAGCCTCTCTTAAATATCTAATAAAAGGCAAATTCTTTAGATATAAAAATATTTTCTTTTCCCTCCACAAAAATAGGCATTTTACCAAAAATTCGTAATTTAGTGAGAGCTAACTTGGAATCATCATCAAATTTTTTTTTTTTTTTTTGTTCCTTGGAACACTTGAACCCTTTAGGGATCCTTGCATTCAAATCAAATGATATTAAAATTTTGCCTCTAAATTCAATTCATTAAAAGTATTTTATTTAAATCGGAAATATAACATTTCATGTGTATTCAATCCTATTGAATCCTTTATAAAAGTATAGAATCTAATTCTCGCTAGTTATTTCCTCTCTTCTACGTATATAAGGAAAAGCTTCTGTTGGTGGGGGTGGTTGTATTGTCCTCTTATTTGTCCCATGGAGTAGCAACGCCGGGTGAGCTCGACTCCACTCAAATGGGAGGGGTGGCTGTGGGCGTTCCATTGTTGCCAGTTCATGACAATGGGGCGAACGCTAATGGACTCAGCAACGGGATGGCCGTGGAGGGAACAACACCCAATGGAAACGTATTCAATATATATCTAGAGATATTTTTGATTGAACTAACAAGTAAAAAAGAAAGAAAAAAAAAAAAGGAAAATCTCTAAAGAGAAACGAGAAAATACAAATACTTGAAATGAAAAGCAACTTTAATATAGTCTTTACTATTATTATTATTTCAATAAAATACTGGTTCAGAATTTTTTAATACATATGAGCCGTAAAATATAAAGAATTATTTCGAAAAATACTTGTACTTTTATAAGAAAAATATTCTATTTTTTTTTTTTAATAAAGGAAAAAAAACAACATTCTTGGGATTTTTGTTTTTATCTTATTTAAGATTTTTTTTGGCATCGGAAGCCATTTAAACCCCCTCTCTATCTATTTAAATTTATTGGTAGCCAATTAATACATTTTTGTCTCATGAGACTGGATGTGAACCCTTGACCCCTAGCATAAAAGGCGGGTACTCTACCACTGTTCTATTGCCCAAGGGCTCACTATTGGGTTGAAAGCATATACTAGATGGGAGTGTGGCTCTTGGCTAGGAATATTTGCACCATGACTGGTCTTAATTAAATTGAAACTCTCAACAGTAGTTTCACCCCCCTCCTCGCTTCTCCATGGCCGAAAAGCTAGGGGTGTTGACATATGTCTATATCGATAGCCTGTAATGGGCGCTGGTCCATTGAATATTTATTTAAATCTTTTGGATATCAAATATTTATTTAAAACCTTTGGATACCAAATGGTTTAAATAAATGTGTCTGGACCCCAGTATATAGCCTCCTGTCGTATTAATAATGTGTATCGTTCAAAGTCTATATAGCCTAAGATGCCGAAAAAGCCATAGGCTCTAATTAAAGCATTATGTAGGGGAGACCGGGGCAGGTTGGCCCACGGGGCAGGTCGGCCCAGTCGCGATATTTCGCAGAATAATTGGACGATTGTGATACGGATCAGAATGAAGGTTAATAGCACTGCCACACACCTTCCGCCAAAACAACTATAGCGATCGGAGTAAATTCGCATGAGCTAGGATCATTTATTCGTTTTTTGCACCTTGGAGTAAATTTTTATTAGTTGAATAAAATTGTTTTATCTACTTTTTGGTTACTTCGAGGATAAAAAGTGAGCACTATGTTTAAAGGTTAGAGTATAAGGATTATTTCTCCATGGCATTTTAATTAAAAAACATCAACGGGATTTGTGCGGGATAAAAATTGTTTCAAATATGACGATGGGGCAGGTTGGCCCAAAAATGACGGGGCAGGTTGGCCCACTCGATTTTTTGCCATTGTATGTATGAAATCGTTAAACAGTGTTTTATCTTTTCAATTTTAGTGGCAATGAATGATGTAAAAGTAACAAAATAAAAATTATTATAAATATCGATGCTATACTGGCCGTCATTGAGAGTTTACTGGAGGAAATTTTTTCATCATAAATGAGCACGTGTGTTTGTTTTTGGGAAATTGTTATCAGATATATGAATATGTTCTTATTGTTTTCTAAAACGTTCTAGTTCTTTGAGTATGTGTGGTTCGGGAAGATATGAAGTGTTTCCGCTTTTTTTTTTTTTTTAAACATTCACACTTTTCCCATTCACACTCACATTCACACAATCTTTTCGGTAACTTAGGCCATATAAGACTTTTACGATAACCGTTGTATTAATAATTATATATTTTGGGGGTCCAGGCATTCTTATTTAAGCCATTTGGTATCCAAATGGTTAGCACGATAACCTCTACATGAACCCCCGAGGGCTAAGAGATTTTTCAAAAGAGCACAAATTGAGCGTTGGGAGAGTAAAGTTGGGACCCTTGTTGGGATACTCTTTTTGCCAACTTGCCAAGCCCAAGTAAGGTGTCTGCAATGCTCTTCGTAGCATTCTGACTCTCATCCCCAACCTCTGGACCACGGTTATAACAGTGATTCGTAAATACAAAAGAAAAACTGAAAAAGGAAAAGTTCTTGAAGTCACGATATACTTTTTTTGATTTAGTACTCACTTATGCATTTTAATTCATATAAAAATAACAAATGCCTTCCGGGTCAACCTGCCCCGAGGTCCGGGCCAACCTGCCCCGACCACGGGGCAGGTTGGCCCACTCGAAATATTTTAGAAATAATTATTTTTTTTAATTTTAACATCAATTTAGGAGACTTTTACGATGACCATTTGGTAGCTTAAGGTTGCACCAACATTTTAAAATAAAAACATAAACGAAAATGTTTAAATAAAAAATTTTATAAAAGAAATAAAAATTAGTGGGCCAACCTGCCCCGGTCTCCCCTATATGTAAAAACTAAAAAAAAAAATTGAATTAAAAATACTGAAAATTCTTTGTCTATTAACTTTGACACTTATGACTAGAGACCGGATTTTAAGCAAAATGCTTATTGCTCAATTTTATAAGCAACCATTAGATATTTAATTTCTATACGAATTAGGAAAAACTAAGTGCATTGAGATTGCATTTTTTATGCTTTTTTTGCTTTTTTTGAGTTTTCATGCTTTTTTTCCCTTTCGTGCTTATTTGAACTTATTTTACGAATATTTATAATTTTTTTTTTTTTTTTTATTAAAAAACTTGTTTCCCATTCACACACGCATACACCAGGGAGGTATATAAGGGGGGGCGCCCCCCCCAAAAAAAATTTTCCAAAAACCCCGCAGTGTGAAAAAATATAGCCCTGTAAAAAATTTTTTTCCGCAGGGTGAAAAAATTTGGTTCTGCAAAAAAAAGAATTTTCGCAGGGCGGGGCGGAATAAATTTAGTTTCTTTAAAAAAAAATTTGTATACGCCATTGGTATGAGTAAAAATTGCTTATTAGATGCTTTTTTTCTACTTTTATGCTTATTTAACAACTTTTTATTCAAGTTTTTTATGCTTTTATAATCACTTTTTTTCCATTTTTTTATGCTTTTTTGTCCGGTCTCTACTTATGACCTAGTGTTTTTAATTATTTTTTTTTTAATTTTCATATTTTCGAATTAATAAGAAGAGAATGCGACCAATAATAAAAAAGCATCTATTTATTAACACTCCTTATTCCGGAACATTTCGCCTATGATTAACAAAGCCATCTTGAGTCGTCAAGAGTATATTTAATTATTATTATCAAATATACCCTTAAAAGGATGAAGATGGCTTTGTTAAGCATAGCCGAAACGTTCAGGAATAAAGAGTGTTAAAAAATAGATGCTTTTTATTATTGACTGCATAATCCTTTTATTAATCCAAATATTACATATATGGGCGATGTTATGCATGAAGGAACCAAGCGCCATTATGATCTAAATTGAGATAAGACCGCCATCTTGTAGAGAAAAAGAGGATCTACCTCTTTATTTAAATCACAACATTATTACTATGTGCACTTTTTTGTATAAAACAAGGGAAAAAAGCCATTTCCATTGGGTTTGTTTACAATTGTGCAAATGAAATGCTCACTATCTCAGATTTAGGTTAATGACGCTTGGTTCCTGCGTGCACAAACATCGCCCATATAACAGCCATAATTTATTATATATTCCATTTAATAAATTATAATCAGATTGAGGGATTTTTGCCCACTCATAGCTTCGTTGAATGAGGAATGTATTTATCTATTTTTAATTACAATAATAAGCTTAGATTCAAATTTACCAAAAATTTTTAATAAATTTTTATATAGTCTTTATTATTAGACTATTATTATTATTTCTTTATAAAATTAAATTCATAGCATTAAAAAATATATATTTCTACCCTCTCCCTATTTCGTGGTCATATAATAAACGTACTGAATGATAATCGGCAAATAAAATCCTATTTAGAGAGTGAACAATTCAAACAAGCAATCCAATAAATAGGGAATAATGGATCGATTTTAAACAACGATAAAAGAGACTTGACGAAATAATTCATTTTCATAAATAAACACATATCCAATTAAAAACGACTTATGTTTTATTCCCTATTAATTCAATCCAATCGCGTGACTGCATTGAGGGTCAATTTAAATTTACAAATTAAAGGATAGTTTATTTGTATGTTTAATAAAAGGGGGGGGATATATTTTTTTTATATATCGTAAAATTTGACGAAATTAAATTTTAAGAAATTTCTGCTAAACCAGTATGATCAAATTTTCTTTTTATATGTGATTATTTTCTGGTTTAAAAATTTAAATTTCATCAACTTTGCCAATCATTTAAAAAAAAATTTTATATATTGGAAAGAAGTTGATGATATAAAAATATAATTTATAATTTCAAGATTATTATAATAAATCAGATTTTCACGGATCATTTTAGGCAAGAAAGATCATTTTTTAATTATATGAAAAAAAAAAAAAAATTAATTTTTGACTGATTCTTTTCTAATTTTTGAAATTATTTATTTTCACCAAATATCCATTGATTTTTGGAGTTTAGGCTTTCACAGTTATTTATCATTAATAAAAGAATTTTGTTTTCCCTTTAACTTTGGTTTATTTGTAAAGATTACAATGTTTTGGCCTTCTTCAGTTAAGATTATAAAGATTGTAACATCTGTGTTATTTCAAATGAGATTGTTACATATGTAACAACTTTTGTAGGCCACAGAATGAGGGGCCGAAACTATGTATTCTTTACAAATAAACCACAGTTAAACCGAAAAAAAATTATTTTATTAATCCATTAATTTTTATTACCACTTTATTAAAATATAAATTGTTTAAGTTTCCACTTTTGATTTTTATTATCTATATTTAATATTTTAATTACAATCAATTGGTTTTGAAGGTTTACTCTAATTTTGCAGATGTAATTAACAATGAGGAGATTAAGGCAACCTAAAGCAAATAAAGAAAAATATATTTCTCTCTTTCCACTTTATATTATACAAAGGTCGATGTTTCGACCAATTTTCTGGCCTCCATCAGGAGTGTGCTAAGTTTGCCTCTAGCTCAGCGAGGCTCTTGGCAACTCCTGACATACTTAGTGTTGGTGCGAACATTCGTCGGATGGTACGACTTCTGAACTATTGAACCAGAAGTCATGCCATCCGACGAATGTTCGCACCAACAGTATGTAAGGAGTTGCCAAGAGCCCCTCTAAGCGAGGTAAACTTAGCTCATGTCCTGATGAAGGTCGAAAAATCGGACGAAACGTCGACATTTTCATAAAACAAAGCGGAAAAAGAGAAATATTTTTTTGTTTCGGCTGCCTTAATCTCCCCATTGTTAACTTTTTTTTTTTTTTTTTTTAAAACATTCACACTTTTTTCTCATTCACACTCACACTCACACACACATTCACACAGTCTTTTCGGCAACTTAGGCCATTTAAGACTTTGACGATAACCGTTGTAATATATATTAATCTATTGTGGGTTCAGGCATTTCTATTTAAGCCATCTGGTATCCAAATGGCTTAAATAAAATCATCGGGCTGCCTGGGTCCGAACCCGCGACGTTTGGTATAGGAGGTAGGCACGCTACCTACTACGCCACCATTGTTAACTTATTTAACATATTATTTGGAAAAATTTAGTGGAATGGAGGTGACAAAATAAAATTTTAATTAGAATATAAGCCTTGACTGAGATTTCTAATATTTTAAAAGAAATGATGTAACAAAAAAGGCAAAATAGCAAAATCCGATACCTAATAATAAATAAATGAATAGAGAAAAGAGTGGGGTAAAACTTTCTCCGATATAAATCCGAACTCCATAGGACACTGACCTGTATAAATATTTATTAAATTAGTTTATAATTCAATATGTGTCATTTATAATTTAAACTTATACACGTATTAATAGATTATACTAAAAGGTCTTCTTATATAATTTTAGGCCATCCCCCATTTATCTATATTAAATCGCTTTTCGCTTTGATGCTATTCTGGGAGACTTAATGCCTTATCTTTACTTAGATTAAAGCAAAGGCTTGGGCCAGAACATGAGAACTGTCAAAGAAAATGCCAACAACCAGTATATCACAACTATATAAACCAATTATACCCGAAAGATAAAGAGAAATTACCTGTAAAATGATATATTACAAGAGTCAACAACTCGGATCAAATTTTACTATTGTTTTGTTTAATGTTTCTCCCATCACCTTTTTTTTTTTGTTAATTGAACTCTCGTTTTCTTTGAATAATTTACTATTAGTGAAATTTTATTAGGTATTAATGTCAATTACTTTAAGTTTCTCCTTCTTATTAAGCCACTTTTATTGATAGTGGTTTTGGTCAAGTGTGAGAGAGCGAACTTGGAAACTTCGCCTTTATGGGGGTTTTAGCAAGAAGAGATAAATAGGTTAATGTAAGAGAGGGAAGTGCGGTTAGGAAAGTATAATAATTTGAGTGCTCTTTGACTAGTATCAAAATATTTTAAATATGTGATATGAGCCTACAATTATTTTAATATTCCATAGATTTGTAGTAATACAAATGAGTAAAGGAAAGAATAGTGACATTAAAAAAATATCATATATATTTGTATATGCTTTTCGAAATAATCGTTCTTTTAAATAGATTAATTGATTGTCAAATATAGGCCTACACGTTTGTAGTTTGTATATTTTCTGACACTTCACATTTTTATGGCTGTAGAGATTGAATCAGAATTCGAGGGTTGTTGCAGCTAGAAAATTAAAAAAAAAAATTGTAGTTGCCTATAGTTTACTTTATATATTATTAAAATTGTAAAATAAATAAGACTACTATAATTTATTAATATAATTATAGTAGATAAGGCTTCATCAGTCCCTTTGAAATGTTTGCACTTTTTTAAGCCCATTTACTTTTCTTATTTTTTTTGACTCACTATACATTTGAAATCTCATCTCTGGACGTTTTTACCAAATGGTGTCCAAACTGATGATTTAGTCAGTGGGTTCTTGTCTTGTTAAGGAGGCCGGAGAGAATGTTCCCTTGAGATCGGTTGCTCTGGATCTTGGCGGATCCTCTATTTCGCCGGGTGAACATAATATGCCAAGGGGTTCCCCTGGGTAGTCCAACACGGGCATAATTCAAGCCCACGAGACACGCGCACTCAATACCTTTTTTTTTTTTAATTTAATGGCAAAATAAATACCAACAAATGAAATATTTTCGAGAAATACAAATCTTGTTTGTAATTTACGTTTGAAATATGTTTAACAGAAAGGATCATAAACAAAAAAATCAGCAAGATATATAAAAGATGATTTATTCTTTTTAAAAGTAATGTGAATGTCTGTTATTTTCAAAAGCTATATTTTATCCAGAAAAAAAAACAAATATTAATATTGTACCAAATAATTAACTTTCGCTGTAATAAATAAATAGTACAGGACACTAAGTGGATTCTAAAATATTATGTGAAAACATTTTTTTAAACTCATTTTAAGGAAATGTTTTCGGTGCTACAAGGGCCTGATGTGCTCAAGAGTGGGGCCTTTTTTTTGTCCCCTCGGCCTTTTTTTTGTCCTCTCGGCTGAGGCCATTTAGGGTTTTAACAATTAGGTCTATATATCGCCTACTAAGAATCATAGTGGCGAAAGTCCGAAATTCAACAAATAGAGAAAAGGCGTTTGCATGTTTTATAAACAAATACATTTAAATAGCCGGGCCAGAATGGAAATATACTCGTATTTTGGCCACTTTGACACTCAAAAGAGAAGACGTTTTAACATCGTTTGTTAGGCTAAGGGAGCATACAAGTATTACGTAACGCAATTTGGGGGGAGGGGGGTTGAACAACACATTACGTAACTGGTATTTTAGCGACTTTCCGGCACTTTGCGCAACATAATTGTGACTTTTAGATAAAAATGGCCACTTGAGCGTTACGTAACGTCTAGAGGGGAGGGTCCAGAAAAATGTTACGGTGCGTTACATGGGGAGAGGGGGGGTCAAAAATCTTCAAAAATTGCGTTACGTAATACTTGTACGCTCCCTAAACTCAAAAATTGAATTTTCCTACTTTCGTCACTACGATTCTCAGCAGACGATATATTAAATAATTTATACAATACCGATGTCTACCGGGGGACTTTCAACATGCTGATTCCTCGGGGTCACCCACCCGAGGTATCGTCGTGCTTGAATTGTTTTTTATATAAGACCGTTTCGGGATTAAGAAATATATTAATATTCGCAACTAATTGTATTTGAAATTTTTTGAAAATCTTAAATACAGGGAAAAGTGATTAACATTTTTTTAAATATATTTACCAGTATTATGTACTAATTATTTTTTTCTTTGTTTCAGGTGAGTTAAAAGACTTCTGATAACTTCTTATATCTTCCCTCAATGTGAGTATAGCCTAAATTCTTAAATATTTTGTTTTATTAATAGGCTATTAATAAAACTAAAAATGTAAAGATTTCAAAATCATTAAAAGTATGATTGTAGTTTTTAATGATTTTGAATTCAAAAGACTGTTGCTAATGAATTTATTTAAAAAAAAAATAAATAAATAAAAGAAACTCGAAAATATGTGTATATTTAAAAATGTCGTCTCTTGCCTCTAAGAACAAAATTTTCTCCCTTAAAATCATAAATCATCATTTATGATTATTTCTTTGTTGTAATTTTTTTTTTTTAATTCGTATTAAGTTCTTTATCCGTATTTAGACCCCGGCGCTATTTATTTCAATTGATTGCTATCCAATTCAAATGAAATACATTTTTTCGCCTGGGAAGGGATGCGAGTCCATGACAATTAGTATCTGAACGTTGTAAAGTTATCAATTGACAACATAACTACCTCGAACTTCTCAACTCCAGAGTGGGTGCATCTAAATTATTTATTTACTCATTTTATGCTATTTATTTTGATTTTTTAACGAATTTTTACTTTTTTCTTATATTCTTCTTACCTAATATAAATGAGCATTTTGTGTCTTGACTGATATGCTTTTTACTTTCTCTTACCCTAAATATGAAATATATATAGAGAGAAAGTATTGCGATCTTGTCAAAAACTCGATGTCGAGATTTTGATGGATATACATGTTTGAGGTCCACTAAGTCCAAAAAAGTGGGTCCCGCAAATTGGTCTGTGTGTGTGGACATTTTTGGACCATGAAGGAAATGAGCTAGGAGGGTGAAATTTTATATTTAAGTTAGGCACCTTCCGAACTTTCAAATAAGCTTTTAAACAAAATCGGCCAAAAAAGTACTAGTACTTTACTGATGTGCTTTTTCAGTTTTTTTCGATTTTCTCGAAATTCGCTGCAACTATTTTTTGTTTAAAATTCATAAACCAACTATTTTTTAGATGTTCTTTAAAAGTATATCAGTGAAATTTTCGTGGAAATCGTTTGAAGTACACTTTACTGATGTGGAAGCATTTGTAGTCAGCGCCATCTATGAATCATTGGGTGGTCAAGTTTGGAACTAAAGTGCTAAGAGCAACTAAATATATCTCGACACAAAAAAAATCTGCTGTGAACAGCACGGAGCACAACTTTCTTCTTACCGAAGGGTAAAAGAAAATTGCGTACTGTGAGCCAGTCACACCAGATTTTTCTTTTTATCAAACTGACGTCATTATATTTACGTTAGAAAATCTTAAAAATTTTCATTCATAATTTCATATAAAAATAATTAGTTCCAACATATATTTTAAGTGTGAAGAAGAGAGGAGGAAGACAGAAAAGAGGGGACGGGGAT
>JAKCPI010006008.1:0-10620 GCA_023213315.1 Euborellia annulipes
CGTTAAATTTTCTATAAGAATATGTTATTAAGATCTTACCAAGAAGTTGTTCCGTTGATGAGTTACAAAATTTTTAAGACACAAAAGAACTTTTCCCATTTAAAATTAGAACTTTGGCTGCCTTGGGGGGACGGGTTAATTAATATTAATATTAAGAGTTGAAATCTTGGCAGAAATTCTTTTTTTATATATTTATTTGTAACAGATTTTATATATATATATATATATATATATATATATAGTTATGAGAAAAAGAATTTGAAAAAAATAAGGGTTGATGTCATATCTATCAGTATTTGGATATAATTCAGATTTAAAATAAAGTGAAAGCATTTGTAAATGAGCATAATTATGAACTTTATAAACGCTTTTCAATGTCAAGGGAAATTTGGCAGCTATTACAGTAAAAATAGCAGTGCTGTTTTATTCATTTTCTCAATTCTCTGATTCTGGAAACCCATTTTTGCAGCGCGGCATCTTTTCTTCAGGACAATGCTGCAAAAAATATAAAAACAAATTAATATGTTTTTAAATGCCAAAAGAGTGAATCAAGGAAAAAATTCTATTTCATTCAATTGTAATTGTAAAAAAATTACAATATATTAAAAAAATATATATATTGTTTAGTATTATTAGGAATGAAATAAAAAACCAACCTGATTTTGTATTTTTGGAGAATTTCGGGATCGATTTTACTTCTGGTCAGGGAGCACTTTACACGTTGTTGACACTTTTTTTTTACAAATGGCCGATATGGGTGTTGTTGTTTGCCAGTTATTTGAGGCTTGGTGCCTAGTGCGCATGCTCACCCGAACCAAGCAGGCGACACTAGCCCCATCTCAGAATAAGGTTGTCGTTCATTAATTCATTCTGAACATAGGAACTAAATCTCTAAAAGCACTCCAAATTCTTCCATAGGCTTGTCCCCCCCCTGGATGTAACTGAATCACAAGCCTCAGGCATACTGAGGCGGCGGCGACGACAGCGCTGGCGCCGCCACCGCAGTCGTCTTCGTCTTCGTCTCTCAACCGAACAAAGCCGAACTCTCCCGAAGTGCAAGTGAATGTGTATTTGAAATAAACCGGTTTGATTGTTGGATCTATTTTTAATTTCAATAATGAAAATAATATAAAAGTGAAAGATAATTTTTTTTTTAATAAAATAAATTGAATACATAATACATTTTTAATATTTTAAATGAATAAACAAAAAATTGGTGTGACTGGTCGCACACCACACAACTTTCTCGTACCTTAAGTAATGGAAAATTGTGTTCTGTGCTTGTCACACCAGATTTTTTTGTGTCGACATATATTTAGTTTCCGACAGAACGGTACATTCGAATTTCAAGATGTAAAATTTATAAGTATGGGAAAATATTTATCTTTTGTTAGTAGAGCAACCATTTCTGCAATACAAGAGTAAAGTGGTCTTCAGAAGATTTCAATGGCAAAATGAGAATATAGTATACATTTTAAAGAGCATCTAAAAAATAATTGATTTTTGAATTTAAAAAAATCGTTGGAGAAAATTTTGAGAAAATCGAAAAAAAACTGAAAAAGTCCATCAGTAAAGTACTAGTACTCTTTGGCCGATTTTGTTCAAAAGCTTATTGTCACGCCCCAGGGGGGTGCTTAACTTAAATATAAAATTTCAACTTCCTAGCTCAATTCCTTCATGCTTTAAATCGAACCCCCACACAGACAGACAGACAGACCATGTCGCGAAAACCACTTTTTGGATTCAGGGGACCCCAAACCGTGAAGATCCATCAAAATCTCGACATCGAATTTTTGACATGAATCCAATACTTTCTTCTCTCTCTATATATATATTAACATATATATAGAGGTAAGAGAAAGTAAAAATAGTAAAATTACATCAGTAAAGTCTAGTATCGAGGTTTCCCAAAGACGAAATCAATCGTACTTTGTTTTATATAGCGCAATTAGTAGAGTCTATATATTTAAAATTAAAAAAAAAAATCGTTAGAGCCGTCTTCAAGAACTGATGTGCTTAAAGACAAACGTACATTGCTCGTTTAATAGTATTAGATTAGATTAGATTTAAATAAAAAAGTTATTTAACAATTTGTAAAAATTTCCTAAACATAGGGTTAGCATAATTTATTGAGACCAGATCCGTACAGACGACTTCCCTGGTGGTCTGGGGAGTATGGCAAATTTTTTGTAAATTAGGCACTGAAATCTGCGTTTTTAGCTATCCTGAGACGTGAAAAATATTATCAAACTTAGATGTATAAGCATTTTAAAGTATTATGGGGGCACCTAAGGTGCGACGCGAGGAAAAATTCCCCAATTTGGCCACGTTTTCAGTTCATATTAGTAAAATTCGAACATACCTAAACAGTAAAAATAATAATACCAAAACATAGATTCCAAGTTAGCTTTCCTCGTTAATTCTGTTTCCACAGCTAGAATATTCAGACCTAATAAACTTTTTAGAAGATCAAGAAAAAGATTTGAGCTTAAAGGGCCCGAACCCTCTCAGAAAAAACAAGAAAATGATTTTTTTTTTTATTGAAATTTTAATCATGAAAATTATTTTTTAAATAGAATTTTGTATGAGCGCAAAGGGCCCGGGCCCGCGGAGAGGATACACCTGCCCCCCCCCCCCCGTCTGTGGTCCTGGAGATACAGAAAAAACTTAAAAAACAAAAAAAACTCCATCTGGCGTCAAAAGAATAAGGATGTTGACAAATGTCAATAAAAGCCAAGGGGACTGGGTTCGGACCCCAGACAGTCCGTTGAATATTAATTTTTTAAAGGTATAAATAAATATCTCTCTACTACCGTAATTAATATTAAAGTATCGTTTAAAGTCTAAATAGCCTTAGATGCCTGAAAAGACAAAAAATATTTTATTCAAGTCAACTAACAGTAAATGGAGCTGCATTAATGAATATGCCTCTTGCTCTGCTCATAAATAGTCAGTAGCCTACTTGTCTAGAATATAATAATAAATTTCGCTCTGATAAGTTATGAATCAAGTGAGTTGAAGTGCATCCGAATGGCTTTTAGTTAGAAAAGCGAATAAATCCTAGGAAATAAATTGTCAGAGGGCATTCATTGTTTGCTTCTATTGGTATCCATGTCAAACCCTGTCGGGAGGGAATAGACTGTCGATTACCATAGCATAGTTCAAGTCTGATTTATAATTGTTTTAGGAAAAAAAAAAAAGATACTATTATTGAGATAAAAGTAGAATATAAAATGTAGACATGATCATCTAATTAAATAAAACACCATCCGTTTTAGAGAGGAGATCGGAGGGCAGGAAAGGGAAAGGCTAACTACCCTTAAATTTCGTCCTTCTCGAAATATTTAACTTTATATTGGCTTCGGATTTTGTAGACGTCTTAAAAAATCTATTAGAAAATTCAACTAGCTGCGCAGCTCGCCTTCGGTCTCCTTTTCATTTTAGAATTTCTCATTAAAACCAGCGGTTAATTAAATTTTTTTATTTAAAAGAGAATTGATTGAATTTTATCGTATTTTTTGAAACTGTTGCTCTTCTGCAGACTGTTAAATATATTAAGGCTAATAAAATCCCTAAAAGTCTAATCTTTACCGATTCCAAAAGTGTATTGGAGCATCTAAAAAACTTCCCAACAAAAAAAAAAACGAATTATATATGCTACGAAATTTTAGAAACCCTAAAAGAGTCACAGCTAAACATCTAGAGTATACATGGCTTGGATACCGGGCCACAACCAAATAAGAGAAAAGGAATTAGCGGATACAGAGGCTAAAGAAGCTTTAATTGATGGAGATGATTTAACACATATGAAAATTCCATGGTTTTACGCAGAGAGTAGTAATTCGTGGCTAAGAACTGAATGGCAGAAAGAATGGGAAAACACCAGCATGCAAAAAGGGAAAATGTCGAAAGAAATAAGGTCCAACATAAAAAACAAACCATAGTTCCATAACCTAAAATGGGACAGAAAAGGAATTACTTCTATAACCGAATGAGAATCGGACACAATTTTAGTCCGGTGCACCTTCATAGAATTGGAATATTAAACTCCCCGAATTGTACCTGCGATGGAAGAACTGAGGCAACCTTGGAAAATATATTCCTAGAGCGCAGCAATCACCAAGTGACGAGCAACGAACTTTGGAAAAGCTTAGGTGAAAATATCCTCCAACCTACACGAATAAAGACTATTCTGCAAGAGGGTGAAAACAAAATAAAAAAATACTACAAACTTATAAAAAAATTTATTAAAAAAAATGATATGAACATATAAAAATTGTATTTTAATGTAAATGTATCTAAAAAATGTATACCAACCTATGAAAATGTTGTATGACCCTATGTTTTATTTTGTAGAAACGAGGTCATTATAAAATAAAATAAAAAAAAAAATGTCTGCTTGAAATAAACTATGGTTATATTTCAAAATTTTAATCTCATATTATATTTTATACACAATAGAGAATTCTAAATAAATACAAAATTTCATAAGAATTGAAGAAAATTTTTTAAAATGTGTAAAAAGTTCCAAAGGGAACCCCCTTTGAATCGAAATTAACATGCAAATCCCCATATGGGGATTTAACATTCTTTCTATGGAAGAAAGAAAGAGAAGGAAAATGAATTCGAAAAATCTGAAATACATCAGAAAAGCGTACTTCAAACAATTTTTAACTATATAGGTAAGAGAAAGTAAAAATAAAGAAAAAGAGGACGTGTATCAATAAGGAACTATGTAGTTATTGTTTTATATCTACTACACGAGATTTATGATGGATTTGATTAATCACAGGTAGTAACAAGATTATTTTATTATATTGGGTGGTATTGAATGGGTTTAATGGATGTGGTGGCGTCAGGCTAATCGATGAGAGATTTATTATAAATGAAGTGAAAAGGGTTTCCACCACAATAAAGGGGCTTCCCTATCAACGCTGATTGAATTGAATGAACATAGCGAGTCCATTTCGGAAATGAGATCATTACAAACCAAATATCATAAAGAAATAATAAAAAACGCTAGGAATGCATTCGCTTTATGCAAATCTAAAGAGGATATTTGCTTTTATTATCCTTATAGAAAAAATGGAAAAGAAATTTCTTTTATAAGAAAATAACATCTATATAAATAGGCGCATATGTATAATAAGTAGGGCTCGGATTTATAGGCGCTAAAAATTTTATTTTTGGCTGCAACTGTGGCTGCCACCATCATCTTCAGGCCTAAAAACAATAATACAGACAATGTACTAGTTAAAACTAGTTCCGGAAAATTAGTTTGTACATTGTCTGTATTCTTGTTTTTAGGCCTGAAGACAAGGGCGGATCCAGAGGTGTTTCTCGGGGGGGGGGGGGGGGAGTAATCTGGTGTGAGTGGTCGCACAACACACATTTTTTTTCTTAATTTCGGTAATTTAAAGGCGCATTCTGTACTTGTTTGCCAGAATATAAATACAAATTTTTAAGTATTAATTTTTAAATTTTTAGATTAAAAATAAATTTTATATCGAAAAAAATGTATTTTTTTTCAAATCTCAGGGGGGTAATTACCCCCTTTACCCCCCCCCCCCTGTATCCGCCCTTGCCTGAAGATGATGGTGGAATGCCATCGAAACTGCTAGCTAAAGTTGTAGCCAAAAATAAAATGAAAATAATATAAAAGACAATGTGGAGGAAGGCCGTAATACAGATTAAAGATGAAATGAAACAAGACTTCTATCGGCCCGAATTATTTATTTTTCCTCTGTCGACGTTTCGGGGACTAAACGTCACCCATCTTCAGGACCTACATTACAAACAATACATATAATTAGGATTATCACTATCATTATCATTTTTTTTTTCCTGATTATATGTATTGTTTGTAATGTAGGTCCTGAAGATGGGTGACGTTTAGTCCCCGAAACGTCGACAGAGGAAAAATAAATAATTCGGGCCGATAGAAGTCTTGTTTCATTTCGTCTTTAAAGGAAATAATATATTGAAGGAGGTAAAAAAAAGAAAGAGATGCAGCCAGTGTATTTTCTTTATTGATATCAGCCCATGGCTAACGTTTCGGTCCCATGGTTTGGACCATCATCAGAGCTGGGGCTGTGTCAAAAAAGGCATATATATTTTCTCCGAAACGGGAGGGCCTCATGCGAAATAATAGAAACTGCTATTATTGTTAAAAGTGTAAATGGCCCTTCTGGTTGTATGTGAGAGGTTCGAGTCGGCTTTCGAAATTGAAATCGAAAATAATATAACATATATTGTTTTAATAAGCCACCTAGGTCCAAATACAAATAAATCTTCCTATATTCATGATATTTAAATGAAAAATTGTACAATCCCATATTTATTTTAATTTTTATTAATGATGCCTTTATTAAATTGCTAACTCCACTTCACTCTCCTTATACCTCGAAAAACTAATTATATATGAAAAACCTTGTAGTTGTTGGAAGCTCTATCCAGATAATTTTTTTTCTAATTTTGCTTCAAGAAAAAAAAAATTCTTTTTTTCTTAAAGTGCTCTCTGGTCTAATTTATATTTTAACATAGTTACTAATTTATAACTAATGAATTATTCAATTTGATCTAAAAATTATAACAAATTTTAAACTTTTTTTACATGGTTTAAAAAAAAAAAAATAACAAAAACCAGATGTAGTAATATAAAACTAACGATCTGGAACGGACAGATACCGGACAGAGGATGTTTAATAAAATACTAGCCGCGCCAGCCGCCTCCGGTGGGCTTCACACCTCTCTCTTCCCTCCCAGACATTTTTTATTAAATTCCCTGACCCCTTTATAGTTTTGAAAAAGTCATTGAAATATTATATAACTAACACAAAAAAAATTCTAACATCTACAAAGAGTTGAAAAAAAATTTTATTCTAGCTTATTAATTAATAAATCTATGAATTCATAACAAGTGTTAATAGTTTATTTATCAAACAAAAATTGATTTTTTTTTCCACTCTATGAATTGGAAATTAAAAGATATGCCTTTGAAGAATTTTCTCTTTTATTTAATGATTCTCTCTGATAGAATCTTAAAGAATATATAAAAAGAGTATTAAATTAATGTTGAACAATATCAAAGAGTAGTTTGGAGAAGTTTTTTTCAAAGAATTAAATACTAAGAATAAGAAGAATTAACTTTTTATCTATTACTTAAAATATACATTTAAATATAACCTCCCCCTCCCCCTCCCCCTCCCCCCTCCTTCCCTTTATCTGGCTTTGGAAGGCAACATTCTGAGACTTCCTTTGGAAGAACTGTTATTTTTTAATAAAAAAGATCTTTCCTCCGCAAATGGATATTTATTAAATGAAGATTTAGATAAATGTTTCGTTTATTACCAAAAATAATGAAGACTCTGTCCCTTAAAGCATAGATGAAGCTTCATAAAATAAGTGCCAGTGGATTAACATTATAATATTTATAATTATCCACTTTTAAAAGTAAATCAGATGAAATTGTACTGCCCTGAGTCAATTATCACATTAGGCACAAAAAAATAAATATATTGTATTGGTGATAGAAGAAGGAAAAAGTTTTTCTCGCTTCCTGATGTATATCCTAAATTGATACCAAATATAATTCAAAATAGATGTACATAATGAACAATAACAGCTCCGAAGATGGCTTTGACCAAAGCCAAAACGTTAGAATATATTTTTAAAGAAAAAAATTTGGCTGCGTTTTCTTCTAAATTGCATTTCAAAAGTTATTTAGGCCTAAATTAAATCAATTAATTTAAATAAATACCGAGAGAAATTAACCTTCAATTATCTTCATGTCAAACAAATTTTGTATGTTCAAAAGAACAAAAAACTCAAATATTTTTGCTGAGTGAATTTATTCCCTTTTGACAGTCATCATCATCAGAACAATTGTGAAATACATAATTTTTCAAAAAAAAATAGATATTGATTAACAAAAAAAAAAAGGCAGCGATTAACCGAGGGGTTAAAGCTGTTAAGCTTATAATCCTGAGATGAGGACAACTCGAGATCATATCCTCCTCATGGCATAAAACTATCTAACTCTATTTAAGATGCCTCCTCCTGAGGAAGGAAACGGGAAACCCCGAGTAAAAAATGATTCGATGATTTTATTTAAGCCATTTGGATATCAAATGGCTTCAATAGAAATGCCTGGACCCCCAATAGATATTATCATAAAATAGCGGTTATCGTTTAAAGTTTTATATGGCCTAAGTTACCGAAAAGACTGTGAATGTGTGTGTGAGTGTGAATGAGTAAAAAGTGTGAATGTTAAAAAATAAAAAAAAATGTATAAAATTAACAAAAATGGTTGAATAAAAAATAAATGTCACTGTTTATAAAACTTTACTTACAAATAGAAGAAAATTATCTACGTAGATGATGAAGACGAGATGACACTTACCTGAAACAAAAGAGATAAAAGTATTTAAAAAAACCAAAAGAGAAAAATAATTTTCTAAGTGGAGTTCTATTTTTAAAATGCACTTGAACTAGTCGCACCACTCGCCATTAGTGGCCCCTCGTATTTCCTTAATCATATCCAGTAACTTAACAAACAATTTTTTTTTACTTTCTCTTACCTATATACTTTCTCTTACCTAGATATATGTTAATATATAGAGAAAGTATTGGAGTCATTTCAAATATTCGATGTCGAGATTTTGACGGATATACACGTTTTGAGGTCCCCTAAATCCAAAAAAGGGGTTTTCACGACATGGTTTGTCTGTGTGTGTGTGTTCAATTTAAGCATGAAGGAATTGAGCTATGAGGTTGAAATTTTATATTTAAGTTAGGCACATCCCTGGAGCGTGTAAATAAGCTTTTAAACAAAATCGACCAAAAAGTACTAGTACTTACTTAACTGATGTACTTTTTCAGTTTTTTTTTTGATTTTCTCAAAATTCGCTCCAACGATTTTTTTTTTTTAATTCATAAATCAATTATTTTTTAGATGCTCTTTAAAATGTATATTCTCATTTTGTCATTGAAATCTTCTGAAGACCACATTACTCTTGTACTCCATAGGAAAGATAGGAGAAATGGTTGCCATGGTAACAAAATATAAATATTTTCACATATAAATTTTACATCTTGAAATTCGAATGTACCGTAGGCCTACTGTCGGAAACTAAATATACGTCGACACAAAAAATCTGGTGTGACAAGCACAAAACACAACTTTCGATTGCCGAAGGTAAGAGAAAGTTGTGTGCTGTGGTTCAGGCTCAAGAAATATTTAATTAATAAAAAAAAAGTTATTTTTAAGTCTTCCCATTTGGGATCTTTCCTATACTTTCTCACTAATGTTCTCTATAAGTGTGGAAAACTTTATTTCGATCTTACGAGACGTTTAGATAGACGAATTAGACCCTTCTCCAAGTAAGCCCGTAGCCCATCTTCTCTCTCTCTCTCTCTCTCATTCAAGAAGAAGTAGCCGAATATTATTCCAATTAAAAAGGATTTTCCGAATGATAATGGTTATGCTTATTGCTCTGGAGTTGGCGATGTGCAGTCGTCCCAGAAAGGAAGCCAGGGATGTAAAAGCATTTTGGGTTCAGGAGAAAATGGCAAGGGAAGGGGGGGAGGGGATGGAATTTGTGATTTAATAGTCTGCCAGGTCGATGGTAAATTCAGCCAAGCGTGAAATGTGATTATCCGGCCTCCGACCGCTAATGGACCTCATCCCCTTCGGCAAATTCAGTTCGCTCATCCCTCTTTTTCAGAGCAGTGTCATGTTCACAGTAAGCAGAGTGAACATCGCTCTTGTTTACCTGCTATAACAACTTTACTGAATTACATAAATATAATGAGGAGATTGAACTCTTTTATTATTTTCAATTAGATCTTATTTTCAATGCGGTTTTTTTTTAAATGAATTAAATTCATAAGAGATTATTGGGACATCGAGCTATAATTTTTTTAATGACTTATTAAAAATTATCGTAATTAATTTTTTGTTATCAAGCAAATACAAAAAACAATCTGTCCCAATAATCTTTAATTTTTTTTAAATTTAAAAATGAATTTATTGTTATTATTAATCACATATTAATTAAGAAATTTTTAAAATAAGCTTAGATGATTTATTTAAAAACCAACTGTCAAATTAGTTCAGCATTCTTGAAATAGATGGCAGGCTAGTCTAACAGACGATCGCTTATTACCCTATATCTGGCCTATATTTATATATTTTTATGCTTTTATAAAAGATACATAATATATAATAACAATAAGAGGATAAAGGAGCAAGGAGACAGGTAGTTAGTCTCCACGAAATGAAACTCTCTATTGAGGAAACAGTTTCGGTTTTAATGAAATATAACCATCATCAGTCCATTTTGAGCTGAAAGCATTGTTGAGTTAGAAAAATCAAAATAACAAAAGATTATTTGAATATTTACAAACAATATATAACTGATACATACAGTGTGAGCTCAAATGACAAAGCATTGAGTCACACTGCGGAGTTGTCAGTAGATGTGTATTATACATAAATTATTTGTATAAAATAGCAAGGCAATGTAATCAGCTTATACGAAGCGCCAAGTTTGAGATACAAAATTGTTTTTGTTAATGAGAGATTTTATTTATTACATTTTGATATTATAGTAAATATTT
>JAKCPI010006009.1:0-25277 GCA_023213315.1 Euborellia annulipes
AGTTTTGAGAGAATTAACATTAAAGTTTTTTGTTTTCATTGGATTATATATAATTTTTTTTGTCAATTTTGCAAGTAACATTAAATATAAATTTTTTTAGGACATATTTCATAAAAAATACTATTAATTATAGCATTTGAAACAATATTCCGTGCTTAACTCAATTTTTAATTTTTTGGCGCTTGACACACTAATGCATAACAGGGTCCATACAGGGTAAGAGAAAGTAAAAAGTATCTATTTTTTTTTTTTTTTGATTCAAGTTTGCATTTGAAGAGGAAGAGACTGCAAGTAGAACGTCCCTCCCTTATAGAACGAATCTCTCCCCTCTGATGTGTCATCGCAATTGAAGTTGAACAAGTCTATCTTAGGACGATTTTGTGATAGAATGGATTTTTATCGTGACAACGTCTTACAATGCATGTTTGTATAGTGGCGGGGGAAGGGAGGCATGAACAAAAAAGTTAGCGGCTTGAATAAGAGGTATAATTATGTTGAATATACGGTTAGAAAGAATGATTCTTCAGATAAAGATTTCAGCATTTATTTTTTTCCTATTATGTCATTTTACCGCGCGACGGTAAATTAAAATTTGAAAATTTAAACCACTTTAGATTCCGAACGATTAATCAGATCAGACTAAATGACATGTCAATTGGTGCAGGAAAAAAAGTCTAAAGACTATTAAAAAAAAAATGGCTTAAATAAAAATGCCTGGACCCTAATATATATAAATTCATAAATAACGGTTATCGTAAATGTCTTATATGGCCTGAGCTGCCGAAAAGACAGTGTGAATGTGTGTGTGAGTGTGAGTGTGAATGAGAAAAAAGTGTGAATGTTTAAAAAAAAAAAAAATTAAAAAAAAATCTCAATTAATCAACTCTATAATTTTTTCATATAAACCGTGCAGCAGCATCATTTTTTACTTTCTCTTACCTATGTATATATGTAATATATATATAGAGAGAGAAAGTATTGGTTTCATGTCAAAAATTCGATGTCGAGATTTTGATGGATATATACGTTTTGAGGTCCCCTGAATCCAAAAAAGTGATTTTCGCGACATGGTCTGTCTGTGTGTGTGTCTGTGTGTGTGTGTTCAATTTTAAGCATGAAGGAATTGAGCTACGAGGTTGAAATTTTATATTTAAGTTAAACACCCCCCGGGACCGGAAAAATAAGCTTTTAATCAAAATCGGCCAAAGAGTACTAGTACTTTACTGATGTACTTTTTCAGTTTTTTTCGATTTTCTCAAAATTCGCTCTAACGATTTTGATTAAAATTCAAAAATCAATTATTTTTTAGATGCTCTTTCAAATGTATATTCTCGTTTTGCTCTCAAAATTGTTTGAAGCACACTTTACTCTTGTGCTTCATAGAGAAGATAGGAGAAATGGTTGCCATGGTAACAAAATATAAATATTTTCCCATGTTTATAAATTTGACATCTTTAATTCTAATATATTGGCGGAAACTAAATATATGTCGACACAAAAAATCTGGTGTGACAAGCACAGAACACAACTTTCGATTACCGAAGGTAAGAGAAAGTTGTGTGCTGTGCGACAGTCACACCAGATTTTTTTTTTTAAATTTTTTAACTTATCGAAAAGCCCACGGGGCTTGGAGTAGTTGGTAGCGTGCCTACTTTCTACCCGCAACGGGTTCGAACCCAAGGCAGTCCGATAATTTTATTTAAGGCATTTGGATACCAAATGACTTAAATAGAAATGCCTGGACCCCAAATATACATATATTATTAATATAACGCTTATCGTCAAAGTCTTCAATGGCTTAAGTTGCCGAAGAGACTGTGTGAATGTGTGTGTGAATGTGAGTGTGAATGAGAAAGTGTGAATGTTTAAAAAAAAAAAAAAAAAATTTATCGAAAAATTGTCACTAACGATAAAATAAAAAAAAAAAAATTGCTTTTATAATAAACACAAAGGTAAATACCCCAACAGCACAAAATATTGCAGCAATGTTGCAGAAACATTGCGAATCTTGGCAACATTGCAGCGGCAATATTCCAAACTAGCAATATTGCTGTTTGAGCTGCAATATTGCATCAATGTTGCCGCAATATTGTCAACATTGAGCAAGATTGCAATATTCTGTGCTGTGTGGGTATAGTAATAATTCAATGTATAGGCGCCGGAACGGGGGGGGGGAGGCCTGGCATCCTACAGCAGGGAGCAGAGTGGGAGCAATATGTCTTTTTTTATTTTTAAAAATAAAATCTTTTAAATTAAAAAAAAAATTAAGAGAAAGAAATTCATTTTTTTCCAAAATATTTTATATCATGATTTCCAAACTTTCTGCTACCACGCCTCCCTTAAAAATATTTATTCTTATGACGCCTCCCCCCCCCCCTCCCATTTTATAAAATAATACAAAAACAAAAATTTTTAATGCTAAAAAATATAAATTTATATAAAAATATTTTTTTTTATTTATTCTTATTTATATTAAAACTAGCAATCATTTTGTCCTGGTGGCTAATATTCGCGCCTCCCCTTAGACTAGTCCGCGCCTCACAGTTTGGAAAACGCTGGTATAAGGGTAATTTATGGCTGGTGGAATTTGTATCAGGATTGGAAGTTAGAAAAAACGGTCAGAATTTTTCTTTAAAAATATATTTTAACAGCTTACGTTTCGGCCTTGACCAAAGCAGAAACGTCAGCTGTTAAAATATATTTTTAAAGAAAAAATTCTGACTTCGTTTTTTCTAACTTCCAATCCTGAAGAAAAATATTTTTTTCAAATCTTATTTTCACCCCCCCTAGGGTGCCTAACTTAAATATAAAATTTCAATCTTCTAGCTCAATTCAAACCCAAACAGACACACAGACAGAACATGTCGCGAAAAACATTTTTTTTGGATTCAGGGGACCTCAAAACGTGTACATCCATCAAAGTCTCGACATCGAAATTTTGACATGATCGCAATACTTTCTCTCTCTATATATGTATATTAACTTATATATATAGTTAAAAGAAAGTAAAAATTCAAATCCGAATTGAGATTAGTTCTATATACAAAAAGATGCGGTAACTCACCCCAGTAAAATTCTAAGTGGACTAATCATTTCTTACTTTTCTACCTAATGAAAAAAATTCCTACAAAATTCTCCAAGGGATTCGATAGGTTCCTAAGTTACCCAGTGTTATTATTATCTGTTTATGAGAGTTTCGAAATTCTCAAAAATTAATTCCGCTCCAGTAATAAGAAATTTTAGAATGACATTAAAATGTTTCTACCCCACTAGGCTATTTGCTAAATATTTAATATAAATTTTAACTCAAACGGAATGCACTTATTTTTCAGTAAAAGTATTAAAAAACATTAATATATTTGTGAATTATAGGGGATGGGGCATTAACCCCCCTGGTTAATGCCTTCATACCTCCCCCTCCCCCTTTAAGGAAATGCGAGCCTTCACCGCGAAATTACTCTCAAAATAATTTGAATACATTTATAAATAATTTTTATTATATTTTCATATTCAAAAGAATTGTTTTTCTCAGTCAAATTATTTGTTTCTATCATTTTTTTTTTTCAACGATAAAATGCATAATAATTACCTTTAATAAGACACTCAAGAGGGTGTGCTGGTTGACGGTGAGGTCGGGGTGGGTTACACTATATTAATTATTCACTTTGATTCACTTTAAACACAAAAAAGAGATCAGCGCCTGCCTGCTCGGCCACGCACTCGACTCGACTGAACGAGAGAGAGACTTGTCTCTTATCTCTTTCTATAGGAATAAAATAGATGCAAATAACAATTCCCTTTTATTAAAAGTAAAAAAAATACCTTTTGCTCTAATCTAACTATATTTATAACTGGAAAAGAATGTCAACAAGTGATTTGGAATATTCCAAGGCCTTTCTTAAATAATCAACCCTTCATCCCCCCTCCCCTAATCAAAATAATAATCAACGCTATTTTTTGAATGTTTTCTATTTATTTGGCTTCGATTTAGCTAAAATCAATTAAAAAAAACATTTTTTTTTTAAATTTTTCAACCCCTTATCCAATCCTAATAAATAAATTAATTAACAATTCTATCGCCTTCGGCGAGCTTCGCGTCTAGTCAGAAAAAAATTAGAACCCTGAAAAACTTCCCTGGATCCGCCTTTGGGTTGGTTTTACACATAGTATAATTTTCTAGAATGTCTTACTTTAGGCCAGTGGTTTCTGTTTTAACGCCTCCCTTAAAAATATAAATATATTTTTTTTATTTATTCATATTTATTATTTTAATTAAAAACTCAGTCCCAGAATCTTCTAAATTATTTTATTATTTTATTTATAAAACTAGCAATCATTTGGAAAATTGATTTTGGTGGCCAATATTCGCGCCTCCCCTTAGATTAGCCCGCGCCTCCCTAGGGAGGCGCGCCTCACAGTTAGGAAAACGCTGTTTTATATAGACATAATTGTATATAATGAAATTTAGATAACATGAAAACAATCACTTCAAAAAAATAAAAATAACGAGAAAGTAAAAATTAAAAATATTTATTTCTTTCATATAATAAAAAATCAAATTTTAAAAAATTTGCAGGTGAATTTTATCAAAAAATTTTTTAGGCTATAACCTATTGTATATTTGTATTATACTATTTGAAGGAAATAAATATTGTTAATTTTCTTTATTTATTTATTTTTTTGAAAGTAGGTTGCCCCCTCTCCTGACTTAAATTCGTTCCGGCGCCCCTGATTCAATATTATATATTGTTTAAATTATAAAATAATTATTGGTAACAAAGTAAAAAAAAACATCGAATTTTTGACAAAAATCTTTGGCTTATTATTCCCGTGGCCCGGGATTGGAGATTTATAAAGTGACCCATGAAGATACCAACATGTCGAGAACAAACATTTCCTCAAATTGTTATGCATTTCTTTGTTGTCTATCGATGACGATATTAGTAAATTTGAAGAGAAATTTTTCCGATAACGAAATACGCCCTGGCATTTTTTGCAACGTGTTGAAATGGGGAGAGGAAAAATGCGAAAGAGCTGAGGCGGCATCATTTTAGCCGAAGGGTTGTGGAGGGCAGGTACGGAAAGAGTAGCCTGGTTACCCATGAGGCGTGTAACTCGGATAATGAGCCAATTTCGAGAGGGGAGCTCGAAGGGGGCTGCAATTTGCCATTTACACTGAAAATATTCATTCAATTTGATTTGAAGGTTAAATAATTTATTCTTAAAATTAAAAAAATATGAATCATTTGGATTTTTAATAACTTCCCCTTCTGATCTAATTTACATAGCAATTTCGTGATCCAAATGGATTAGCATATGCAAAAGTTGACTTAAGTTAGGGGAAATGAATTTTACTCTCTTAGCTCCCTCTCAGTAAATACAGACATCAAGAAGGATTTAATCAAATTGTCATTGTTATTGTTATGCAAAATTCCCCTCGAAATTTTAATGAATCCAATCATTACTTATTCGAAATAAAGAATTGGTTTATTGTTTTGCCAAATTTTACTTTCTCTTATTTATATATATATGTTTATATATAGAGAGAGAAAGTATTGGATTCATGTCAAAAATTCGATGTCGAGATTTTGATGGATATACACGTTTTGAGGTCCCCTGAATAAAAAAAAGTGGTTTTCGAGGAAGAGAGCTAGAAGGTTGAAAATTTATATTTAAGTTAGGCACCCCCACAGGCAGATTTTGAACAAAATCGGCCAAAAAGTCCTAGTACTTTAGTGAAGAATTTTTTCAGTTATTTTGATTTTCTCAAAATTCGCTCAAACTTTTTTTTGATTAAAATTTAATCGACGGAAACTAAATATATGTCAATCTGGTGGGACAAGCACAGAACACAACTTTCAATTACCAAAGGTAAGAGAAAAAAATTGTGTGGTCTGCGACAGTCACACTAGACTTTTTAGATATAAAACGTTATTTTATTTCAGCAAAATAAATTTTAAAAGATTTATCTATATATATATATAATAGCGGAGTGTGTCCGTCTGTCACGCTCTGTTTGACCAACTTTCCGTTGGAATTTTCAAACGAAATTTTGCAGTCTTATAGATGACGTTATGGAGAGGCCCGGAAAAATACTCGGGTCCCAAAATTCCTATAACTTTTCGAGTTATTAATTCCTAAAGTTACGATTTCTTCCATAGGAAATGTATAGAGAAATATTTAAGTATTCTTTGCAGTTGTGTATTCTATGAATGTAAACAAATTCTCAAGGAGGCACTGGATTGGAATAAGTAGTTGTAATCAAGGTCTTTACCAAATGATTTAAATAAGAATGCCTGGACCCTCAATAAATATAATTATTTATACAACGGTTATCGTAAAAGTCTTAAATGGCCTGAGTTGCCGAAAAGACTGTGTGAATGTGTGGGTGTGTGTGTGTGTGTGTGTGAGTGTGAATGAGAAAAAAGTGTGTTTTTTATTAAAAAAAAAAAAAAATCAAGGTGTTGTAATAATTTTTCTTTCATAATAATTATTAAGAAAATACGCCCTCGGGGCTTGGTGTAGGGGTTAGTGTGCTAACCTCGTATACCAAAAGTCGCGGGTTTGGACCTCAGGCAGTCCGATGATTTTATTTAAGGTATTTGGATACCAAATGGCTTAAATAAGAATGCCTGGACCCCAAATAGATATATTCAAACAGACAAGTATCGTTTAAAGTCATAAATGGCCTAAGTTGCCGAAAAGACTGTGTGTGAATGTGAGTGTTAAAAAAAAATTAAGAAAAGACGAGGGTCCGCAGCAGGCGGGCGGTGCGGCTAGTAAACTTCTCATTTGTACACCAACAAAAAAAAAAGATAAACTGAAATTTCTGCTTCCTCTCCACGAAGGACGTATTTGTAAAATTAGATGTGGAAATGTACAATTCTCTTTAATAGAGTTCGAATTTAGCTATAAATCAAGTGCGTAAATATTTATTAAGTGAATAATCGAATAACTTAATTTAAAAATTATTATTATATTTACAATTATTTAAAATTAAGATTTATGACCATATTATAAAGACACGTGGGGAAGAGCATTGTTAACGTAATCTTATAAATCAATAGGCCTAACATTGTGT
The DNA here is from genome assembly GCA_023213315.1 of Euborellia annulipes. Taxonomy (NCBI): domain Eukaryota; kingdom Metazoa; phylum Arthropoda; class Insecta; order Dermaptera; family Anisolabididae; genus Euborellia; species Euborellia annulipes. Next base: position 7,082 of record JAKCPI010006009.1, read on the forward strand.
GGGGAGATACCCTATGTAGTACTAAGTATTGTTATACATATCTAGTATTTAAATCAGAGGAATATTTAATATGAATTTAAATATATTAAGGTGTTTTCACGGACAAGTTAGAGATTTAGAAAAATTAGAAGTTCAAATTAAAGAAAAGAGAGAATAAGAATTAAAAGAAGTAAAGTTTTTAAGAAGGAAGAAAGAAAACGAATTTAATTTGCTAACAACTTCCACAAGTCGTATAATTCTTTTTACTTCCTCTTGAATTAATTCTATTCTACCTTTTTTTTAGAAAAAACACATCTCGGACACTTTTTAGTACAGTGAATGCTGCTGCAAGAAAATACCGCATTTAGGGCACGTGATTGTTAAAATCTGGCATCGATAGAAGAGAAGAGGGTTTCTGGCACTGTAAGGTGGGCAAAGTGAAACGGGGCTCTAATTCAACCGAATTGTAGTCTATTAGATGGTGCTGTGAGTTTTCAGGTTCTTGTTGAAAATCATTTTAAAAAGTTAAAAAAAAATGAAAAATAATGATGGAATTGTGATAGATTTTATGAAAATCTGTGTGATACTGATATGAAATATTGTGGAAAAATCTGGTACAAACGGTAACCCGAATTTGGACCTTCATCTTTAGAAAGAATAGTGTGAGTGTGAAAGTCTCTAAGGTTTGTTAAGCAACCCTAAGCAGGGTTGAACCTCAGGATAGGTGGCCTGAGAAAGGAGAGTGTTGAACGCCCATCGATATTTGAATATTCATATTTTAAACAAAAAGCTTTGAAGGCAGGTTACCCTGCTAGTAAATATAATTAAAAAAAAAAATTCTAAATTTGAAAATTTTTCCTTAAAAAATTAACAAAATATACTCAGGAATTCGCAGTGACTTTGCAAAGCCAGGAGATTAAATAAAAAATATTTTATTTAATTTTTATTTGCCGACGTTTCGGTCGTCAATCACGACCTTCGTCAGGACAAAGAGTGTATCATTTGAATAAGAGACCTCCGAGTATCAAGTAAAAGATAATATTTTTGTACACACCAAAGTAAAAAGAAATTGTATTTAATTGCAATGAATATAAAAATACCTAAGATCGTGTATAATTGACAATATTTTCCCTGATGAAGGTCGCGATTGACGACCGAAAGGCCGGCAAATAAAAATTAAATAAAAGATTTTTTTATTTAATCTCCTGGCTCTGCAAAGTCAATGCGAATTCCTGAGTAAATTTCCACAGCCATAAAACATCAATAAATAGATCTACATTCTCTTACCCTATATATATGAAATATATAGAGAGAAAGTATTCGATTCATTTTTAAATAAATCCGATGAATATATTATATATTCATATTTAAATCATTTGGATACGAAATGGTATAAATAAATGAATCTAAATAATGTGTATGGTTAAAGTCTATACGGCCTAAGCAGGGCCGCAGACAGACTTGACGGGCCTCGGGGTTACTTGATAATACGCCCCCCCCAAAAAAAAAAAAAAAAATTCTACTCCAACAATTTTTGACATAATTTTTGAAACATTAATACAGCTTTTAATATTTAGTTCCGGGTTGACCGAGCTCGGTTTTTTGTTGTCCACTGACAATTGACATTTAATTCTTTTCAGAATTATATAAATAAATTTTAAATAAGAACAGATCTTTTTTAGAAACATTTTTATTGCTCGATTGATAAAAAAACAAGAGATTTATTATATAGGGTAGAGCTGCCTATTTCGAAAAAACTTAGTTTAAAAAAAGACTATGATCTCTGATATGAATGAAAAGGAATGTCAGATGTAATTGAAAGAAATAATGTCAATAGCTGGGCATACACGGAGAGGTAGAACCGTCGGTTTTGACCGTGCCGGTCCAAACGCACGGATTTATCTTTACGTTAGTGGGCGAGCACGCGCCAGTTTTGACCGCCACGCATCAATCTAACAGATTGGACTGCGGTCCAAACTCACGATCCGATCTTTTCGTTAGTGGGCGAGCACGCGCCAGTTTTGACCGCCACGCATCAATCTAACAGATTGGACTGCGGTCCAAACTCACGATCCGATCTTTTCGTTAGTGGGCGAGCACGCGCCAGTTTTGACCGCCACGCATCAATCTAACAGATTGGACTGCGGTCCAAACTCACGGACTGATCTTTTCGTTAGTGAGCAAGCGACAGTTTTGACCGCCCCGGACCATCTCTTTAAGTCGCGATTTTTGGAGGGGGTAGGGGGAGGACATGTTACTTCAAAAATTTTTTTACAAATTTATTTTTAAAGAAAATAAGTTATCCCTCCCCCTATTAATTAATTAAGCTATTAATATGTTCTAAAATATTTTAGTTAATCACCATTCACAAAAACAAATTTATTATTATTATTTTTTTTAAATATCATTTAAGGTCATGGTAAATTAGGATACAAATATTATATAGACCTAGCATTTTACTCGGGAGAAAGTCTAGTTTCTCAATATACAAAAAAAATTATAGGTTATGTAAGAAAAAAATATTGGCCCTCTTTCTAAAGCGCCCCCTAATGGTCCGATATTTACCAAAAGCTTTTCAGTTCTTGACCTTTACATCTAGTTTATGTGTGCAAAATACCACAGACATACACACAGACACACAGACATCATTCCAAAAACTACTTAAATGGACTCAGGGAACCTTAAATCCTGCCCTCGGGGCATGGCGTAGAGGTTAGCGTGCTAACCTCGTATACCAAACGTCGCGGGTTCGGACCCCAGGCAGTCCGATGATTTTATTTAAGCCAATTGGATACCAAATGGCTTAAATAAGAATGCCTGGACCCCCCTATATGTATATTTATATAATAACGGTTATCGTCTAAAGTCTTAAATGGCCTGAGTTGCCGAAAAGACTGTGTGAATGTGTGTGTGAGTGTGAGTGTGAATGAGAAAAAAGTGTGAATGTTTAAAAAAAAAAAAAAAAAAAAAAAAACCTTAAATCCTATTTTGGCAGCTTCAGAATCAGATAATTAAAGATTTTATTTAAAGGAGAAGAAAGGATTAATTACTTTTTTTTTTAAATAATTTTCTATTTCCATTTTTCTTGGAAATTCCAATGGCTTCTTGACTTGATCTGTCTAGTCGGCAGGCAAAACTTTCGTCAAGACGAAAGTCCACGGATTTGGTCAAATCAGCGGTTAAAACTGCCGCGGTCCAAAGATTTTGCCCATACACGTACGGTTTGGCCCGTGGCGGGCCAACTATACGGTTTTATCTGCGGGTTTTTCCTTTACGTTTGTGAGTGATGACGGTTTTAACCGTGGCGGTTTTAACCGTGCCGGTTTTAGCCGACCCGGCAGACTGGTCCGCCCCGGTCCAACCCGACAGATCAAACTCTCCGTTTTTTTAAACGAAATTGATAATGACGGTTTTAACCGTGGCGGATCGACCCGACAGATTGGTCCGCCCCGGTCCAACCCGACAGATCAAACTCTCCACTTTTTTAAGCCAAATTGATAACGAAAGTTTTAACCGTGGCGGATCGACCCGACAGATTGGACCGCCCCGGTCAAAACCGACAGTTCTACCTCTCCGTGTATGCCCAGCTAATATTGCATGATTATAACAATGTAGTTTGTATCATTGTTTTAAAAAAACTCTTATAGATATAATGATTATACCAAACGTCGCGGGTTCGGGCCCAGGCAGTCCGAAGATTTTATTTAAGCCATTTGGATATCAGATGGCTTAAATAAGAATGCCTGGACCCCAAATTGATTTATTAATTACAACGGTTATCGTAAAAGTCTTATATGGCCTAAGTTGCCGAAAAGACTGTGTGAATGTGTGTGTGAGTGTGGGTGTGAATGAGAAAAAAGTGTGAATGTTTTTATAAAAAAAAAAAAAAAAAAAAAAAAAGATATAATGATATACATCTTTGTAAAAATAAATTAATTTGTTTAAGGTTCTGATGATGGCCACCTTGGGCCGAAACGGATATTAATGGCCGTATATGTAAACCTAAAAAATAAATACCTCGCAAAAATGAATTTCTAACAAATTTATTAACCTTGACCTAATAACAAGTCAAAATAGACTGAGAAAAAAGCATCATTTTTTGAAAGAAATTACATCAGTAAAGTACTATTACTCGAAGTTTTTTTTTTTTTTAAGACGAGTAGGGATATGGTATCAGAAGAAAAGAATCGCTACCAATTAGTTTATCGAGCATTTCTTGGTAAAACAAAAGATGCAGTATAAAATATAAATCCTTTCCATTTTATATTAATATTATATTTTATAAATTAAGAAAAAAAAAGAATCAATAGTAGGATTGATTCTATATTTATTCTATATTTCATAAAAATAATTTAAATACAAATTAGATAAAAATTAAAGATGAGTTCACTTCTTTTTGTCTCGGACTGTCCCAAGCCAAGCGAGGGAAACGCCACTTGGATCAACCAACAATCCCTCTTTGTTATTTCTGTTTAATTAATCAAAACGTGGGTTTACCTGGTGATATCGAGGATTAAAAGAAAGGAGCAGGCGTGGAGCACTAATCAGGTGATGTGTCGGTATCGTGAATTGTTGAGGAAGGAAGCATTATTTGATGAGATAACAATGAATAGATGTAACTGAATCACAAGCCTCAGGCATACTGAGGCGGCGGCGACGACAGCGCTGCCGCCGCCACCGCAGTCGTCTTCGTCTTCGTCTCTCAACCGAACAAAGCCGAACTCTCCCGAAGTGCAAGTGAATGTGTAATTGAAATAAACCGGTTTTATTGTTGGATCTATTTTTAATTTCAATAATGAAAATAATATAAAAGAGAAAGATAATTTTTTTTTTAATAAAATAAATTGAATACATAATACATTTTTAATATTTTAAATGAATAAACAAAAAATTGGTGTGACTGGTCGCACACCACACAACTTTCTCTTACCTTAAGTAATGGAAAATTGTGTTCTGTGCTTGTCACACCAGATTTTTTTGTGTCGACATATATTTAGTTTCCGACAGAACGGTACATTCGAATTTCAAGATGTAAAATTTATAAGTATGGGAAAATATTTATCTTTTGTTAGTAGAGCAACCATTTCTGCAATACAAGAGTAAAGTGGTCTTCAGAAGATTTCAATGGCAAAATGAGTATATACATTTTAAAGAGCATCTAAAAAATAATTGATTTTTGAATTTAAAAAAATCGTTGGAGCAAATTTTGAGAAAATCGAAAAAAAACTGAAAAAGTACATCAGTAAAGTACTAGTACTTTTTGGCCGATTTTGATTAAAAGCTTATTTTCACGCCCTAGGGGGTGCTTAACTTAAATATAAAATTTCAACTTCCTAGCTCAATTTCTTCATGCTTTAAATCGAACACAGACACAGACAGACCATGTCGCGAAAACTACCTTTTTGGATTCAGGGGACCTCAAAACGTGTATATCCATCAAAATCTCGACATCGAATTTTTGACATGAATCCAATACTTTCTCTCTATATATATATTAACATATATATAGAGGTAAGAGAAAGTAAAAATAGTAAAATTACATCAGTAAAGTACTAGTACTCGAGGTTTCCCAAAGACGAAATCAATCGTACTTTGTTTTATATAGCGCAATTAGTAGAGTCTATATATTTAAAATTAAAAAAAAAAAAATCGTTAGAGCCGTCTTCAAGAACTGATGTGCTTACAGACAAACGTACATTGCTCGTTTAATAGTATTAGATTAGATTAGATTTAAATAAAAAAAGTTATTTAACAATTTGTAAAAATTTCCTAAACATAGGGTTAGCATAATTTATTGAGCCCAGATCCGTACAGACGACTTCCTGGTGGTCTGGGGAGTATGGCAAATTTTTTGTAAATTAGGCACTGAAATCTGCGTTTTTAGCTATCCTGAGACGTGAAAAATATTATCAAACTTAGATGTATAAGCATTTTAAAGTATTATGGGGCACTTAAGGTGCGACGCGAGGGGAAAATTTGGCGTTTTCAGTTCATATTAGTAAAATCCGGGCATACCTAAACAGTAAAAATAATAATACCTAAGCCATAAATTCCAAGTTAGCTTTCCTTGTTAATTCCGTTTCCACAACTAGAACATTCAGACCTAATAAACTGTTTAGAAGATCAAGAAAAAGATTTGAGCTTAAAGGGCCCGAACCCTCTCAGAAAAAAAATTTCAAGAAAATGATTTTTTTTTATTAAAATTTTAACCATGAAAATTATTTTTTAAATAGAATTTTGTAGGAGCGCAAAGAGCCCGGGCCCGCGGAGAGGATACACCTGCCCCCCCCCCCCCTCCCTGTCTGTGGTCCTGGAGATACAGAAAAAACTTAAAAAACAAAAAAACTCCATCTGGCGCCAAAAGAATAGGGATGTTGACAAATGTCAATAAAAGCCAAGGGGACTGGGTTCGGACCCCAGACAGTCCGTTGAATATTTATTTTTTAAAGGTATAAATAAATATCTCTCTACTACCGTAATTAATATTAAAGTATCGTTTAAAGTCTAAATAGCCTTAGATGCCTGAAAAGACAAAAAATATTTTATTCAAGTCAACTAACAGTAAATGGAGCTGCATTAATGAATATGCCTCTTGCTCTGCTCATAAATAGTCAGTAGCCTACTTGTCTAGAATATAATAATAAATTTCGCTCTGATAAGTTATGAATCAAGTGAGTTGAAGTGCATCCGAATGGCTTTTAGTTAGAAAAGCGAATAAATCCTAGGAAATAAATTGTCAGAGGGCATTCATTGTTTGCTTCTATTGGTATCCATGTCAAACCCTGTCGGGGGGGAATAGACTGTCGATTACCATAGCATAGTTCAAGTCTGATTTATAATTAATGTTTTAGGAAAAAAAAAAAAAGAAGATACTATTATTGAGATACAAGTAGAATAAAAAAGTAGACATGATCATCTAATTAAATAAAACACCATCCGTTTTAGAGAGATGATCGGAGGGCAGGAAAGGGTATGTAAAGGGCTAACTACCCTTAAATTTCGCCCTCGAAATATTTAACTTTATATTGGCTTCGGATGTTGTAGAAAGTATGGGAATATATTTATATTTTGTTACCATTTTTCCTATCCTTCCTATGAAGAACAAGAGTAAAGTGGTCTTCAGAAGATTTCAATGGCAAAATGAGAATATACATTTTAAAGAGCATCTAAAAAAATAATTGATTTTTGAATTTTAATCAAAATCGAAAAAAAACTAAAAAAGTACATCAGTAAAGTATTAGTGGACTTTGGCCGATTTTGTTTAAAAGCTTATTTTCACGGCCCAGGAGAGTACAAAATTTAAATATAAAATTTCAACCTCCTAGCTCAATTCTTTCACGCTTAAACACAGACAGACCATGTCGCGAAAACCACTTTTTTGGACTTCAAAACGTGTATATCCATCAAAATTATGACATGAAACTAATACTTTCTCTCTATATATATTAACATATATAGAGGTAAGGGTCACTAATTTTTTCTCTCCTCTAATAATTTTGAATTTTGCATAGATCTCTTCTCTTGGTTTTGTGTTTGATCGTTTTTTATCTATTTTATTTCTTATCACTTACTTTGAATAATAAATTTCAAGAAAATATTAACCCAGATGCCAAAAACAGGCAAGGCCAGGATCCTTCGTGCATCAAAGAAGCCGCCGGATGATAGTAGCCCTATCAAACCGAAACGAATAAAAGCGACAAAATCTTCTCCTACGCCTCAGGAAAGGCTTCAGAAGGTTAGTGAAACTCCAGCTTACTCCTCAATTAGTGGAGATCTGAGTAGTAACTCTCCCAATAAGTCGAGCATTTGCCGAGTTAATCCCGCAGTTGAATTGAACAGTTCTTTTATGTCTTGTGCCGAGAGTGACAATGATTCCATCTCTAGCGTTTCGCTCAGAAATAGATATGAACTCCTAAAGGATGTGCATGATGATGCTATAGGCAAGGCACCCAGTTCCAATGTTGAAGCCCCCTCTGGCTCAGAAAGCAAAAGTCCCAGTAAAAAGCCGCCCCCTCTAGTTGTAGTAGATGAAATACCGAAATTGTTTTTTAAATCGTTGAAGTCAATGATCCAGGGAGATTTTGAAGTGAAGTGTATTTCTCGTGAAAACGAGGAGAAGACATTTATTAGAACTAGTAATATAGCAGATTATAAGGATACTTTTAATCTTTTGAAAATAAATAACCTAAAATTTTATACTTATGGCCTAAAGGAGGAGATACCTATTAAGGTTGTACTCAAAGGCCTGCATCGCACTATTACGTGTTTGGATATCCAAGAGGAGTTGGAGCTATTAGGATATAAACCAATAGACATCCTGCAATTAAATAAAAAAGGAACTGATATTAAATTGCCAATATTTATAATAAAGTTTCCTCCTACTACGGATCTCAAGGAAATTTTTAAAATTAATAAAATATGTTACATGAGAATATATTGGGAAAAGTATAAGCGTAACACTACAGTCCTACAGTGCTTTCGTTGTCAGCAATACGGGCATATAAGTGTCAATTGTTGCCTGGGGGAAGTTTGCGCGAAATGTACTGGTCTACATAGTTCGCAGTCCTGCAATATACAAGTATTTAAGTGTGCTAATTGTGGGGGTAACCATCATGCGAGTGATGAAAAATGTAAAATTTTTCAAAGTCACCTTGAATATGTATCTAAAAGCCGCAAAAAATCCAGCTCTACCGCAAATTTTAAATTGTCGGAGAAATCCTTTCCTGAATTACCAAAGCCTGAAAGTAGTAGGACAGATCCTTATTTAAAATTTTCTTCATCTGGCACTGAAGTTAAAGGGGGTAGTGGTAGTGCAATTTCTTACTCTTCCTCTCTTTTAAACCCAACAAAGAATAATCAAAATAGGACTTCAAAATCAAAAGATACTTGTAATGATTCGAACAAGACAGAAGTAGATAATATAAACGATCTCCTCATTTTATTGAAAGATCCAATAATTCTTAACATATTCATGAAATTAATTGCCTTGTTGCGTAAATTAGCTACAGTAAACGGCGTATCGGAGCGCCTAAGTTTGGTACTAAGTGAGGGGCTTTCAATATTTGAATAATGGCTAAAAACGTATCATTAAATATAATTAATTGGAATTCTAACGGGATAAGATTTAAATTAGCCGAGTTAATTGAGTTTTCTAAAGATCGAAACGCCCATGTTTTAATTATTACTGAAACGCGACTTTCCCCTGAAATAAGAGTTGCCATTCCTGGATTTACAATTTATAGAAATGATGGATCTCCGCCTAGTAGGGGTGTTCTTTTGGCAATAAGGAACGACTTAGACGCTCATCGAATTTCCTTGCCTCAATGCAATGGCCATCTTGAATCTGTAGGTGCCAAAATCCGAAGTTCAAATGGGGATATTATTATCATTGGAGGATATAACTCACCAGCAAGAACTAGGGTAATATGTGAACCAGATCTGAGAAGTTTGTTCCAGTTAGGCTCTAAAGTAATTGTCGCAGGAGACCTAAACGCGCGTCATCCAAGTTGGGGGTGTAGGTCGACCAACAGAAATGGAAGAACCTTAACGAATTTTTGTTATTCCCATGGTATTGACCTTGTTTATCCGAGCGAGCCCACCCGTTTTCCGACGAACCGAATCTCGACGCCGAGCGTCCTGGATCTAACTCTTATAAAGGGATTCCCATCAGCATCGGTATATGCAGTGAGCTGGACGGCATTATCTAGCGACCACAATCCAGTCGTGACTCGGTTGAGAACTCAATTAAGTTCCAAACGTGCAACGCTATGGGATCTTTCAAAGGCTAATTGGACCTTGTTTCGGAAACTTATATGTGAAAATACGTCAATACCCATAGAAATTTCCACTACTGACCAGCTGGACTCCGTAGTTGGGTCATTAACGGAGGCAATAATGGACGCTGCGCACAAATCAATTCCAAAGCGGTGCTTCAAATATTTAGGTGATAGGCTGCCTGATCATATTCAGGCGCTAATCAAACGAAAAAATGAGGCTCGGAAGTTATGGAACAGACATCGACTACCTGAGAAGAAACGAGAAATGTACAAGCTAATCTCTCGGATAAGACTTGCTGTTGCCAAATGGAGACGGACAATTTGGTTAGAAAAGATGTCAAGGTTATCAGTTAGGGACTGTTCCCTATGGCAGATGGCTAAACGGCTTAGAGGTCAGAGAACATCAATTGGTCCTTTTAATACGGCGAGTGTCCTTGCGTATTCTCCTGAAGAAAAAGCCAATATCTTGGCTGACGTATTTGAAAAGCAATTCTCAAATACTAGACCAGTTCCCTCAGCGAATATTTTGCACGCAGGATTATCCAAGATTCCTAGACATATTGATGAGGAGTCACCAGTCCCCTTGATAAAACCCAAAGACGTGAGGCTAGCCATCAAAGGAATCAAGAAGCGGAAAGCCCCTGGCTATGATGGAATTTTGCCAGTATTTGTTCATGGCCTACCAGGGAAGGCAGTTTTACTTCTCTCAAGGATATTCCAAGCAATCCTGAATCTGAGTCACTTCCCACGTTCCTGGAAATGTGGGGAGATAGTTCCGATTCATAAACAAGGAAAGCCGCCTAATGAACCAACAAGCTATAGGCCTATTTCTCTATTGCCAGTACTAGCCAAACTAGCAGAAAGATTCATTTTAAATTGGTTGGAAAGTCAGGTGGAAGGCTTTGGAATCCTGCCTAATTGGCAATTTGGGTTCAGGCGTCAACATTCTGCGGTACAACAAGCAGCCAGAGTTGTCAGCTATATAGCCAAAGCTGGGCGGAAACCGGCGGCCTTGGTTATGCTTGACGTGGCGAAGGCTTTCGACTCGGTGTGGCACGAAGGACTTGGGGCGAAGCTGGAGCGCTTTGGGATTGCCTCAAAATTACGTCTTCTAATTGCAGACTTCTTGAGATCGAGGGTTTTTCGAGTTAGGGTAGAAAATTCCTTCTCTAATTGGAAACCTATTAATGCTGGGACTCCACAGGGGGCGCTAATCTCACCTATCTTGTACGCCTTGTATACGGCGGATATCCCTATTCCCGACAGATCACTCTTGGCCCAGTTTGCGGACGATTCTGCCCTGATTTATCATCACCGTGATATTAGGTGCTTGGTTTCCGGATTGACGAAGGATCTTGGCATTTTAAATTCATATTTTGAAACCTGGCGGTTATCCCTCAATAAGGATAAAACCGAGGCCATCCTATTCTCGAGGCGCAGAAGACATCTTGAATGGCGCGTTAAGTTTGGGCGAATACGCTTGAAATGGGAGCCATTTGTGAAGTACCTTGGGGTATATCTTGACAGGCGGCTTAATTTTGCCAAGCACCTGAGAATGGCCGCTAGCAGAGGTAGGGAAGCGGCACGAGTTATTTGGCCTTTAACGAACCCTTCAAGTCCCTTGGATTTGGCTGGCAAAATGGCTGTGTATAAAGCAGCGGTACGGCCCCGTCTGGTGTACGGTGCACCTCTTTGGTGGGGGCGTGCAGCTAAGTCTAATGTGGCCCTCATTGAGCGAGTTGAGAATAAAACACTACGCTACATTGCCAACCCTCCGCCAGGGATAAACAACTCCATAATTTTAGTTGGACTTGGGGAGGAAGCTCTCGTAGATGTAGTCGAGAATCAAGTAAAGAAGTTTTTCGCTGCATTGGACAACCACTGGAATCCAGAAGTCACGAATATCTTATTAGCAAGAGAACGTCGCAATTAACTTATTCCTGTCCCTTTTTTGATTGTTTTTTTTTCTCTTTTTTCCCGATCTTTTCTAAAAAAATAGTCTAGAGGTTTTTTAAAAAAATTTTTTTCCTCTTAAAAGAAGGACGAGTTATGGACGGCATCGGTCAATAGCCATCATGGATGGGAAGTTCAAAAGAACTTGAAGCCATGGTCCCAACGAAGCCATCTACATCAATACTCTATGTATAAATTGTAGCAAAATTAGATAGCTAATAAAGTTTATTATTATTATATAGAGGTAAGAGAAAGTAAAAATCTGGTGTGAATTAACTTAACGCCAAATTTTTTTGTGTCGAGATATATTTAGTTTCCCATAGCACCTTAGTTACTTGCATACCAAAAGTCGTGGGTTCGGACCCCAGGCATTTGGATACCAAATGGCTTAAGTAAGAATCGACGGTAGAAACAGCCTGAGAAGGATAATGTAAAAGAGAGCAGGAGGTTTACTCGGTTTTGTTGCAGATGGAGGTGCAGAGCAAGAAATAATTTACGAGAAATTATGACGATGATTTTTAATGACAAGACGACTGTGATTGCAATTTAACAGTTTCGGTTTGAAAAGACCATCATAAGGCCTGCGAAAAATTACAGAAAAAGAGAGTCCAGTACACAGCAATACAAAACATTAATCACATCAGTAATTTACACTTTCAAGAATATTACATTGAACCCTAGTTTATTTAAATACAGCTAAAATAAACTAGGGTTTAATTTAATATTCTTGAAAGTGTAAATTACTGATGTGATTAATGTTTTGTATTGCTGTGTACTGGACTCTCTTTTTCTGTAATTTTTCGCAGGCCTTATGATGGTCTTTTCAGACCTTGAAATAAACTATGGTTATTTTTCAAAATTTTATTCTCATATTTGGATATTTTATACCAAATAGAAAATCCTAAATAAATATAAAATTTCAAAAGAAATGGAATTATTTACCGTAAGAGAAAGTAAAAATAAAGAAAAAGAGGAAGTGTATCAATAAGGAACTAAGTAGTTATTGTTTTATATCTACTACACGAGATTTATGATGGATTTGATTAATCACAAGTAGTAACAAGATTATTTTATTATATTTCATTGAATGGGTTTAATGGATGTGGTGGCGTCAGGCTAATCGATGAGAGATTTATTATAAATGAAGTGAAAAGGGTTTCCACCACAATAAAGGGGCTTCCCTATCAACGCTGATTGAATTGAATGAACATAGCGAGTCCATTTCGGAAATGAGATCATTACAACCAAATATCATAAAGAAATAATAAAAAACCCTAGGAATGCATTCGCTTTATGCAAATCTAAAGAGGATATTTGCTTTTATTATCCTTATATAAAAAATGGAAAAGAAATTTCTTTTATAAGAAAATAACATCTATATAAATAGGCGCATATGTATAATAAGTAGGGCTCGGATTTATAGGCACTAAAAATTTTATTTTTTGGCTGCAACTGTGGCTGCCACCATCATCTTCAGGCCTAAAAACAATAATACAGACAATGTACTAGTTAAAACTAGTTCCAAATTAGTTTGTACATTGTCTGTATTCTTGTTTTTAGGCCTGAAGACAAGGGCGGATCCAGAGGTGTTTCTCGAGGGGGGGGGGAGTAATCTGGTGTGAGTGGTCGCACAACACACATTTTTTTCTTAATTTCGGTAATTTAAAGGCGCATTCTGTACTTGTTTGCCAGAATATAAATACAAATTTTTAAGTATTAATTTTTAAATTTTTAGATTAAAAATAAATTTTATATCGAAAAAAATGTATTTTTTTCAAATCTCAGGGGGGTAATTACCCCCTTTACCCCCCCCCCCCCCCTTGTATCCGCCCTTGCCTGAAGATGATGGTGGAATGCCATCGAAACTGCTAGCTAAAGTTGTAGCCAAAAATAAAATGAAAATAAAATAAAAGACAATGTGGAGGAAGGCCGTAATACAGATTAAAGAGGAAATGAAACAAGACTTCTATCGGCCCGAATTATTTATTTTTCCTCTGTCGACGTTTCGGGGACTAAACGTCACCCATCTTCAGGACCTACATTACAAACAATACATATAATTAGGATTATCACTATCATTATCATTTTTTTTCCTTCCTTAATATATAACACACATCTTGTGACGTTATACTGAGAGGGACGCGCATATATATATATATATATATATATATATATATATATATATATATATATATATACATATATATGGCGGACCGGGCAGCCTTGCATTAACTCTGATGGTGGCTCAGGAAATATACAAGCAGAGGAATCTGTATAGTATTAAGTATACTAACAGTCTAACTTACGTAACAACTGAAGGAGGCAGAGAAAATAATTTTTTAACACCTTTGTAAGTAAATTTATAAAGTCTTTCTGTCTGTTGAGTGTGTTTGATGTGTGTTATATATTAAGGAAAAGAAAAAATGATAATGATAGTGATAATCCTGATTATATGTATTGTTTGTAATGTAGGTCCTGAAGATGGGTGACGTTTAGTCCCCGAAACGTCGACAGAGGAAAAATAAATAATTCGGGCCGATAGAAGTCTTGTTTCATTTCGTCTTTAAAGGAAATAATATATTGAAGGAGGTAAAAAAAGAAAGAGATGCAGCCAGAGTATTTTCTTTATTGATATCAGCCCATGGCTAACGTTTCGGTCCCATGGTTTGGACCATCATCAGAGCTGGGGCTGTGTCAAAAAAGGCATATATATTTTCTCCGAAACGGGAGGGCCTCATGCGAAATAATAGAAACTGCTATTATTGTTAAAAGTGTAAATGGCCCTTCTCGTTGTATGTGAGAGGTTCGAGTCGGCTTTCGAAATTGAAATCGAAAATAATATAACATATATTGTTTTAATAAGCCACCTAGGTCCAAATACAAATAAATCTTCCTATATTCATGATATTTAAATGAAAAATTGTACAATCCCATATTTATTTTAATTTTTATTAATGATGCCTTTATTAAATTGCTAACTTCACTCTCCTTATACCTCGAAAAACTAATTATATATGAAAAACCCTGTAGTTGTTGGAAGCTCTATCCAGATAATTTTTTTTCTAATTTTGCTTCAAGAAAAAAAAATGCTTTTTTTCTTAAAGTGCTCTCCGGTCTAATTTATATTTTAACATAGTTTCTAATTTATAACTAATGAATTATTCAATTTGATCTAAAAATTATAACAAATTTTAAACTTTTTTTACATGGTTTAAAAAAAAAAAAATAACAAAAACCAGATGTAGTAATATAAAACTAACGATCTGGAACGGACAGATACCGGACAGACGATGTTTAATAAAATACTAGCCGCACCAGCCGCCTCCGGTGGGCTTCACACCTCTCTCTCTTCCCTCCCAGACATTTTTTATTAAATTCCCTGACCCCTTTGTAGTTATGAAAAAGTCATTGAAATATTATATAACTAACACAAAAAAAATTCTAACATCTACAAAGAGTTGAAAAAAAAATTTTATTCTAGCTTATTAATTAATAAATCTATGAATTCATAACAAGTGTTAATAGTTTATTTATCAAACAAAAATTGATTTTTTTTCCACTCTATGAATTGGAAATTAAAAGATATGCCTTTGAAGAATTTTCTCTTTTATTTAATGATTCTCTCTGATAGAATCTTAAAGAATATATAAAAAGAGTATTAAATTAATGTTGAACAATATCAAAGAGTAGTTTGGAGAAGTTTTTTTCAAAGAATTAAATACTAAGAATAAGAAGAATTAACTTTTTATCTATTACTTAAAATATACATTTAAATATAACCTCCCCCTCCCCCTCCCCTCCCCCTCCTTCCCTTTATCTGGCTTTGGAAGGCAACATTCTGAGACTTCCTTTGGAAGAACTGTTATTTTTTAATAAAAAAGATCTTTCCTCCGCAAATGGATATTTATTAAATGAAGATTTAGATAAATGTTTCGTTTATTACCAAAAATAATGAAGACTCTGTCCCTTAAAGCATAGATGAAGCTTCATAAAATAAGTGCCAGTGGATTAACATTATAATATTTATAATTATCCACTTTTAAAAGTAAATCAGATGAAATTGTACTGCCCTGAGTCAATTATCACATTAGGCACAAAAAATAAATATATTGTATTGGTGATAGAAGAAGGAAAAAGTTTTTCTCGAACTGAAGACTTTTTTTCCTGATGTATATCCTAAATTGATACCAAATATAATTCAAAATAGATGTACATAATGAACAATAACAGCTCCGAAGATGGCTTTGACCAAAGCCAAAACGTTAGAATATATTTTTAAAGAAAAAATTTGGCTGCGTTTTCTTCTAAATTGCATTTCAAAAGTTATTTAGGCCTAAATTAAATCAATTAATTTAAATAAATACCGAGAGAAATTAACCTTCAATTATCTTCATGTCAAACAAATTTTGTATGTTCAAAAGAACAAAAAACTCAAATATTTTTGCTGAGTGAATTTATTCCCTTTTGACAGTCATCATCATCAGAACAATTGTGAAATACATAATTTTTCAAAAAAAAATAGATATTGATTAACAAAAAAAAAAAAAGGCAGCGATTAACCGAGGGGTTAAAGCTGTTAAGCTTATAATCCTGAGATGAGGACAACTCGAGATCATATCCTCCTCATGGCATAAAACTATCTAACTCTATTTAAGATGCCTCCTCGTGAGGAAGGAAACGGGAAACCCCGAGTAAAAAATGATTCGATGATTTTATTTAAGCCATTTGGATATCAAATGGCTTCAATAGAAATGCCTGGACCCCCCAATAGATATTATCATAAAATAGCGGTTATCGTTTAAAGTTTTATATGGCCTAAGTTACCGAAAAGACTGCGAATGTGTGTGTGAGTGTGAATGAGTAAAAAGTGTGAATGTTAAAAAATAAAAAAAATGTATAAAATTAACAAAAATGGTTGAATAAAAAATAAATGTCACTGTTTATA
The DNA here is from genome assembly GCA_023213315.1 of Euborellia annulipes. Lineage (NCBI taxonomy): Eukaryota > Metazoa > Arthropoda > Insecta > Dermaptera > Anisolabididae > Euborellia > Euborellia annulipes. The sequence continues at coordinate 23,735 of JAKCPI010006009.1, forward strand.
AAACTTTACTTACAAATAGAAGAAAATTATCTACGTAGATGATGAAGACGAGATGACACTTACCTGAAACAAAAGAGATAAAAGTATTTAAAAAAACCAAAAGAGAAAAATAATTTTCTAAGTGGAGTTCTATTTTTAAAATGCACTTGAACTAGTCGCACCACTCGCCATTAGTGGCCCCTCGTATTTCCTTAATCATATCCAGTAACTTAACAAACGATTTTTTTTACTTTCTCTTACCTATATACTTTCTCTTACCTAGATATATGTTAATATATAGAGAAAGTATTGGATTCATTTCAAATATTCGATGTCGAGATTTTGACGGATATACACGTTTTGAGGTCCCCTAAATCCAAAAAAGTGGTTTTCACGACATGGTTTGTCTGTGTGTGTGTGTTCAATTTAAGCATGAAGGAATTGAGCTATGAGGTTGAAATTTTATATTTAAGTTAGGCACATCCCTGGAGCGTGTAAATAAGCTTTTAAACAAAATCGACCAAAAAGTACTAGTACTTACTTAACTGATGTACTTTTTCAGTTTTTTTTTTTTTGATTTTCTCAAAATTCGCTCCAACGATTTTTTTTTTTAATTCATAAATCAATTATTTTTTAGATGCTCTTTAAAAATGTATATTCTCATTTTGTCATTGAAATCTTCTGAAGACCACATTACTCTTGTACTCCATAGGAAAGATAGGAGAAATGGTTGCCATGGTAACAAAATATAAATATTTTCCACATATAAATTTTACATCTTGAAATTCGAATTGTACCGTAGGCCTACTGTCGGAAACTAAATACATGTCGACACAAAAAATCTGGTGTGACAAGCACAAAACACAACTTTCGATTGCCGAAGGTAAGAGAAAGTTGTGTGCTGTGGTTCAGGCTCAAGAAATATTTAATTAATAAAAAAAAAAAGTTATTTTTAAGTCTTCCCATTTGGGATCTTTCCTATACTTTCTCACTAATGTTCTCCTCTAAGTGTGCAAAACTTGTTTCGATCTTACGAGACGTTTAGATAGACGAATTGAGACCCTCCCCCCAAGTAAGCCCTCGTAGCCCATCTTCTCTCTCTCTCTCTCTCTCTCTCATTCAAGAAGAAGTAGCCGAATATTATTCCAATTAAAAAGGATTTTCCGAATGATAATGGTTATGCTTATTGCTCTGGAGTTGGCGTTGTGCAGTCAGTCCCAGAAAGGAAGCCAGGGATGTAAAAGCATTTTGGGTTCCAGGAGAAAATGGCAAGGGAGGGGGGGAGGGATGGGGAATTTGTGATTTAATAGTCTGCCAGGTCGATGGTAAATTCAGCCAAGCGTGAAATGTGATTATCCGGCCTCCGACCGCTAATGGACCTCATCCGCTTCAGCCAAATTCAGTTCGCTCATCCTCTTTTTCAGAGCAGTGTCATGTTCACAGTAAGCAGAGTGAACATCGCTCTTGTTTACCTGCTATAACAACTTTACTGAATTCCACGCAATATAATGAGGAGATTGAACTCTTTTATTATTTTCAATTAGATCTTATTTTCAATGCGGTT